>DWBA01000644.1:0-12559 GCA_018236825.1 Apodemia zela | reverse complement strand
TTAATTGCCTTTTACGACATGCCTGGCAGAACGGCAGTTGGTCTATTCTTCAAAGGAGCCCGAACCAACACGGGGTGTATTTAAATGATAATATTTATATGATAATATAATAACCAATATTATATAAATGTTTGGTATAGAATACCTGTATAGCAAATTTTTCCAGTCCAAACGTTTTAAAACCTGAAGACATTTTTTTAAATTATAAGGCACCATTAGATGGCTCTCCTGATGGGAAGAAAAAAACATCGCCTATAGACACCAAAGATGTTAATGGTGCGTTGCTATCCGTGTGGCGGGAAGGCAATGTCACATGCATAAGTATACCGGCTACCTTACCCTCCAAATTGGAACACGACAATGACAAACATTGACGCTATCGCGGCAGGAATATAATATAAGGCGATGGGTACCAGACCCGGACGAGATGTAGTAGAACTCTACCACCTAGTAGTCCCGATGATGGTGACACCTTTAGCCAATCGTTCGCCTTTTACGAACTGCCAGGCAGAATGGAAGATGGTCATTCCAAGCCCCAACCAACACAGGAAAAATATATAATAAAGATGCACGCATACACACGCTACACATGCACACACACGCACACACACATATGCATGTGGCATCATCAAAGATGTAAATGGTGAGTACCTACCATTTACATCTTTGGTGTAAAAAACTGATTGTTATTGATGGTAATCTCTCTCCATCCAGAAAGTCATCTGCTTGTTAACTTATAAAAAAAAGTTCCTCAAGGCATCAGCTATCTCAGCTGGGACTTTTGAACGGATATATTTTTTTAAACCCCAGCAACGTAACTGTAAACCTCTAGTAATGCAGATTATTGACTATCAGATGCCGCCAAGCTCCTCTTCCCCCCCCCCCCCCCCCCCCCCACCCCCCCCGGAGGCCCCACTTCCCGCGCCGCTCCCCTCACCCCCCATCCCCCCCGGAGGCCAGTAGTGTGTTTCAGACAAAAAATTTAAAAAAAAACGAGTATTTATAATGGCACGTCCTCGCGCCTCTCCCCGAACCGTCCACCGTCCCCATCCCCCGGAGGCTAGTAGGGTGTTTCAGACAAAAAAAACGAGTATTTACAATGTTACATTGTACCGATCGATTCCGTACCATCGGCACTCGTACCATATACACTCGGTAGGACGCGGTTGGGTCCCGATCGCGACATACCGTACTGCGCTTGTTCTCTGTCCACATAAGATTACGAGCGATATGTTAACCTATAGCGTACGAATGAAATCCGAGCCTGCACGGCCGGAAGACGTCTCGCGATACGTATTTGTGCGATCGGCCGACGGTCGGTTGCAATGTACATGCTGTGCCCTAGCGTACAGAGACCAATACCGACACGCTTCTGACGATCTGACAGATCCGCAAGCGCACTTGAAGATTGTGGCCTTTCTGGTGGATCGCCTGTTTACCATGTTGGACAAGGTGTGTTGGAAAAAGTTTAAGCTGTTTCGACCGACCATGGACATGGACGGTGTGCTGTGGCTAGACTTGGCCACTTCTACGCCCGAGCGACCGGTGTCGGAAGAAGTTTTGCTTGCGTATCACATGGTGTTTGCGCTCCTACCTCACGTCCAAGTGGTGGCGAGTCGTGAGGACATGCCGCGCCAGGACGCCGCGGTCGACGCTCTAGCGGCGGAACGACCTTTCGCCGCCGCACCCGATTACTACGATGGTGACAATAATGACGACGATGACGATGATGACGTTGCGAGTGTGTGGTCCGAGTACAAAGGTCAGTCATCTTTTGCTCCCGAGGTGTTGGCGACAGTGGCTGACAGCCGCCCGTCTACCAGCGTACATACTAAAGAGTCGTCGTCGTTCGCCCTCCCGTCCTCCCGTCGTCGTCGCAGCATCGAAAGAGCCATCTACGACGAGGAGGATTTTGCCCCCATCGATCGGTTGTCTTTTGACGCCGCGTCCGATCGCATCGCGGTGGAAGCGGTCGACACACTCGAGCCGGCCGCATCTACCGTGGCAGCGTCGAGTCTAATGATGGACTATGATCGCTTCGTCGTCGCGGAGACCGTCGATGCCGCATCTACCGCAGCAGCGTCGAATCTAATAATGGCCGATGATCGTTTCGCCGCCTCGGAGCCGGCGGCATCTACCGTGGCCTCGAGTCTAATTGGCGACACTATGACGGCATCGCAACTGACATCAACACCAGACGATTGGTTCTAGCCGAGTCGAATAAGCGTCCGTAAGCGTTGTTGGTGGCGGCTTCCGACGACCGGTTCGAGTCACACATGGATTTTGATGCGTTCATCCCGAATACGGCCGTGTCATCCCAGACAATATGCGGATTTTTTTGTGTTACCACGAAAGAATTGTGTGATTCTTTCGTGGTATCAATAACTGACAAACTGAAGGGCGGCGCGGCGCGGACAGCTTTATGGCCTCCTAATACGGCAGTTGTCCATGTTTAAGACATTGAGCATAAAAGAATTTACAAAATATATGTTACGATTCCCACCGAATAACCACCGCGCGCAGTGAATAAGAACACTGAGCGAGTATAAAAATGTGGGCCGAACCAGCGGTAGACGAGCACGCCGTCGAGTTTCGGGACGTGTCTATGTTGAAACGCCGCCTGCAGACGCTCGACGTCGAGTTTAAAAAGTTTGAGTACTCGCCCGGCAACTTGGTAACGTTGCTTGCGCACGCGGACGCCGCGTTCCAGGACGTGGGCGCGGTGATCGTGAACCACTTCAAGACCCACCGCCACGGTCTGCCACCGGAATCGATGCATGTCTACGCGTCGTGGATAATTCTCAGCGGCACCATCAACCGCCTGCGCGCGCTCACGCACAGCGATATTGCCGCGCTGACCGTGGCTCTGGACAACACGTCCGTCATTTTGGAAAATCTCAAAACGGCCAAGCGCACAGTGGAGCTGAGCAAATTTTTCACCTCCGAAGCGCTGTCCGCCGGCAGCGCCGACGATGCAGGCGCTTCGACTCTGCAGCGGTACACCCGCGAGCCCTTGGTTTCGTTCGACGACATTGTCGGTATGGCGGCGGAGAAGCAGCGAATAATGAGCGTAACGACGCTCACAAAGTACGGTCTCAATGCCAACTCGTACGGGGCCATGTTGTTGTACGGCCCACCCGGCACGGGCAAGTCGACGTTCGTGGAAGCGGCCGCTCGTCAGATGGACGCCCAGTACGTGTACATAACCAATTCCGACTTGTTTTTGCCGACCTTTGGCGCAGCGGAGACGCTGCTGGCCGATATTTTCACCGCCGCCTCCGCGAGCGGTGACCGCGGCAAGATTGTCATCTTGTTCTTTGACGAAATAGACACCATCACCGGCCGCGACGCAAACGAAGTGAAAGCCTCGCTCACGGCCGTCTTTCTGCACCACTTGGATCCCAAACGGTTGTCGCGTAACGTATTCGTGGCGGCCGCGACCAACTACATCGAACGTGTCGACCCGGCGATCGCGCGCAGGCTCATGCCGGCCATAAAACTGCCGCTGCCCACCGCCGAGATTATCGGCGTCATGCTGAGCCGCATGTGCGTGTTCCTGCCCGACGTGGACGAGTGGGCGAAGGTAATGGCACAGTCCGGTTTCAGTCAGGCGAACGTCAAGACCGTGGTGAACGCCGTCGTGCAAGCGTTGAAAATGTGGAGCGTCTCGTCGGGTCTCTTCATGGAAACGGACGGAGGTTACGATCTGACGACTCTGGGGTCGTCACCGCTCCTCAAAAAGGGTTACGCGCGCGTGTTTAACAGCGACAACACCATGATCGCGTATCCAGTGGTGTGGTTCACGGACGCGGACATTACCGAGAGAGTGAGCTCGATCGTGTACGTGCCGCACGCGCAGCAGGTGGATCAACAGTTTAGTTATGAAATGGAACAAGTGATTGTCGCATCCTAGACGGTATTTTTTGCCCCCGAGGCCATAAAAAAATATCTGTCAATGCGGGACCGGATCAAACCGTCTATAATTCTTGTTCAATCCAAGTGTTTCACCACGACCACTACTACAGAGTCGTTGGAGCCAACATTTCCTTTGGATTCAAACGGTCGTCGGTGCGCACTTGTATGGTCCAAAAGTCGCCGCGACGTTCGGCGAGGCTGTCGAGGTCGAACACACCGAGTACGCCCGAGCCGAAGATTTGCGCCTCGGCCGATAGAAAGTCGTCGACCGTTGACTCTACGCCCCGATAGGCGTCGAGCAGATTGCGAGCCGCGGGGCCGCTGCCGTCGCCGCCGTGCATCTCTTTGATCATCCGGATCGCGCGGCCGTTGTGTCGGCGGACTTGGACATTGCTGCGTTCGAGCGCCTCGCGCACCACGCCTCGGCTCATGCAATCTTGCAGGGCGCGCATGGTGGGCGCCAACGCGTCCGCGGCGAACGCATAATACTTTTTTACGGGACCCAACGTGGCGTTGGGTAGTTTTGCTCGCAGAAACGCACCGCGCACTGCGGCCGGCATGTATCCGGACAGGGCGGGTGCGCACAGACCCTTGGGCGTGGCCAGAGTGGTGGAGATTTGCCGACGGCTGTATGGGCCGAGGCGGCGGCGGCGGCTGTGACCGGCGGCGGCACCAGTGTCTGCTACGTAGCACGGGCATTCGACCGAGGCGTCTTCCGCGCCCGGTGTGGCGTACCATTTTTCAATGTCGTAGTATGTCGAACCCGTTGCCGGTGCCGCCGCGTGCGCCACTAGAGACACTGTGACGGCCCACAATGCGTGCCGGAATAGAGCACGTGGGGCGTTCGTTCGCAAACTTAAACGACGGACGCGGTGGCGGTCGACGTCGTCGTTGTCCTTGTCCTCCACAACGACGACCGTCGAGGCCGCCCTTTGCGCGGCGTTGTCCCTCTGCTTGTGAGATCCAGTGCCAACAACGCGCAACTCGTAGACGGTCGGCAGAGTTGCAGCCGCTAGGGAAACGCGGACGCCGGAGCCGTCGTCTTCGAATACCTCGTAGGAGCGCAAAACGCCGCAAAGTCGCAGTGCCTCGTAACGAGTAGTATCGTTCATCATGGTGGGTGGGTAGCGCTTGCACGTGTAGCGCTTACCTCTCTAAAGTGTGTCTCTCACCGAAATTTTTGACGCGTAGAAAAGAAATACAATTGCAGTTGTTATCAAATAAATACTTTTATTTCAAACATTTCACAAGTAACAAAATACTGATCAATGTCACTGACAGTCCTGGGGGCGGAAGTTTAACCTGCGTGACGGTGGTATGCACTTTTTGTC
Organism: Apodemia zela; assembly: GCA_018236825.1. Taxonomy (NCBI): domain Eukaryota; kingdom Metazoa; phylum Arthropoda; class Insecta; order Lepidoptera; family Riodinidae; genus Apodemia; species Apodemia zela. Next base: position 7,313 of record DWBA01000644.1, on the reverse strand, counting down.
CTCTTCAGAGAGTATCACGGACCGGTGTTCACGAATCGCGGTGAGCACGTCGCGCTCCATTATCGTTCGTCTTTTGGACATGACACACAAGTGGGCCGCATGGTACAGAATATCGTACGTCTTTTGGAGCATCAAATTCATCAGCGACTTTGCCAGGTCGGACTCCACTCCTGAAGGCGGCGACTCGGACGTCGTGGGTTCGTACTGTTCCATTAAATGTTTAATGACCCGCTTGACCTCGGTCTTGGTGAGTGGTGGGATTTTCAACGGTCGGCCCGTCTTCGGGGACGTTATAGTGAGTGTGTCCTTGTGTTCTTTTCGTCTCGACGACATCTTATGTTATTGAAATTATGTCGTCCAATTCTAGACACTCGTCGTTTATTTGCTCATGATAAATTCCAAATTGTACCTTTTCCCCACGCGATAGCGTCCCAAGTGGTTGATAATTGTATCCGCAATGTTGCTAAAGTGCTTGATGCGCGCAAAGTTACCCTTGTGTTTCTCCCACCAGTTGAATAGAATCTGACGCACGCGAGTCTCTTCGAGGCCCCGGTTCGTCGGTCTGATCTCGACCGTGTCGTGAAAGAATTGAATCGGATTGGTTATGCAAAAGTAGCGCGAGTGCAAATGTTCCACGAGCCCCGTCTTTTTCGCCGTCACCGGGTTGACTGTGTCGAAGAAAAAGAAGCGCGTCAAAAACTGTCGGGACAACACCGTGACCTCCGCGTCCAGCGAGTTTATGCTGCCGGCGGGGTAGCGCTGAATGAGAATCTGCCCACCCAAATATTTAGTCGTGTACAGTTTGAGCGCCGACCGGTGTTCCATGAGCCGATCCAGTCGCGCGTGCAGATTCACAAAATCAAAGTTGAAAAACAACGGATAGTATTTGTTGTGGAAGCCGCAGTCGAACGGCTTGTTCACTTGCACGTAATGGTTGCTCATGAAAAACACCTTGGCCCGGATGGCGTATTTGGTGCTCAGGTTCTTTTGCATGTCCCTGGTGCTCAGATAGTTGAAATCGACGTACTTTTTGAATGCATCCACCAAAAGCTCGTCGTCCTCGTTCAGCCGCACCAGAAAGTTGGTGCCCAACACGATGGCGTTCATGTCGTTGTCGGTGGGCCGGTTGTCGTGAAACGTCCGGGAGCTGAGGATGGAACTCGAGCCCGACGCAAACACCCGATCCAGCAGCTCGGCGAAAAAGCTCTTGCCCGAACTGGAGGTGCCGTAAAGATTGTAGCCGAGTCGTAGCCGGTTGCCCAAGTATTCGAGGTTGGCGATTATTTTGCAAAATTCGACAAAGTAATCGTATTGAAAACTGCCCGACCGCAACAGGTGCACGACAGCCGACGCGAAGGCCCTCCTCTCGCGGGCGGAAGGTGATTTTATGAGCGCCGCCGCGTCGCCCATCAGTCGCGCGTTGGTGGCACTCTCCGCGTGCAACCGCCGCAGCGCGTCCACGTCGTACGTCGCGGGGTAATGAATGGCGTCGCGAGCGTCGCACTCGTTGCTCTCCACGAACGCCAAGAAATGGTCGGTGAGCTCACCGTGGTCTCGGGCCACGGTCACGTCGGCCATGCCGCGAGCCAACTCCACCAGTTGGGCGTACAGCGTCGTGCGTTTGGCGTTGACGTACACAAAGAGGGGGCTGTCGTTGAGCGCGTGCCTTTCGCCCATGCGCGTAAACCACGCGGCCAGCAAGACGGCGCACTGGACGTACTCGTAGCGGCTCAAGTCCATACGGTCTGCGGCGGTGCCGTATTGGTCGTCGTTCGTCTCGAGCCGGAACCCAATCTTGCGGAACAGGGCCGTCATATCCACCGAGGTTTGGGCGTTGAGGCTCTTGAAGGTGAGGCCGGTTGCCATGGGGAGAGAGTCTGTCTCCTCGACTAGAGTCTCGTTCATCTGTCGCATGATGCTGAACTTGTTCTCGGCTGCCTCGAGCCGCGTCAACAGCAAACGTCGAAAACTCTCGTGAAGAACGTCGTCGTTACCGTCATAGTCACAGTGGTTGCCACCACCACCGCCACCGCCACCGCCACCGAGGACATTTCCAGTGTTTTCACCGCCGGACAGTGGCGGCGCTTTTAATATCAAATTGTGCTCGTCGTCCGTTTCCCACTCGGGAATGCCTATATAAGAATGCGGCGTGCGGCCAAACAGCGAGACAATGATCTGAACGACGTCCTGCGGGTCTATGGTGACGTATCTGGCCAGCGTGTAGAGCGCGCCGAGGCAATTGACGATCAGCACACCCAGTTCGGTGGTGCGCGCGATGGCGGCGACGCGATCACACAGATCCTCCGGCCACGGGTATCGGAGGGCGCGGTTCAGGTCGGCCAAGAGTGTCTGGAATTCTGCGATGGCAAAGTCACGAATCGGCATCGTCTGGTACCTGCCAAAGTCGGGGTACTGATTGTACACGGGCCACAGCGGCGACAGTAGCACCATGACCGGCACTGTCGCCTCCACGTGTCGTATGTACGCCGGCGCCTTGAGAAAACAGTCTAGTCCGAAGCGAAACAGTGCGGGCTTATAGTGCAACAACTGGCCGCGCTCCACGAGCGACGGATCCATCTCGCGGTACACGAGTTCGTTGAGCGAGGGCCCGTTGCTCTCGAACACTCCCGTCACGGGATTAAAGATGCCGTAATTGGTGCGGTACGAATAGGCGCATTCGATCTCAACGTGGGACGAAGCAATCTCCACGTCGTCAACTAGCATGACAAACTTGCGCATTTTACAGTCGCGATCGACGGTCATCTTTCGTCCGGTAAAATAGCTCACCGTCGACCCGGCAACTTTCATGATGTAGATGTCGCGCGCAAACACGTTACACACCGGTGGCGTCTCGCCAAACACGTTGCAAACCAGCTGGTAAAGTCGTTGCGTCGCCGCCTCGTTCCTCAGATGCGTCTTGAGCAGCAGGTACACAAAGTCGGTCCGTGAAAAGTTCTTCTGGAGGAACACGTTGAGCGCGGGCGTGATTCCCAATCTTGTCCACACGAACACGCCCGCTCGATCCTCAGAGTAGCGTCTGATCAGATACTTGCAAGCGTCCGTCCTGCTCATCTTGCCGTAGCGCATCAGCGTCGATACGGTCGACGTGTAAGCGCCACAACGCACCGCGTTGTCCAACATTCGCTCGGCCAGTGCGTTGCGATCCAACGTGGTCGTCGCCGCTCGCGGGGACGCGTCCCCATTCACCTGCCGTATTGTTCGGCCGCCGCCGCGTCTCTTTCGTTTGCCGCCTCCGTTTCCTGTGCCCTCACCGTCCACACCGTCGTTGAAGTCTGCCGCGAAAAACTGCTCGGGTGGTGTTTGCAGGCAAGAGTCGAGCAACAGCAACGCGTCTGTGGCGATGCGTGCCACCCAGACCGAATGATCCACGTCCACGTGACAATTGATCGCCTCGTCGTAAAACGCCAGTTGTTCCTCGAGAAACGGATAAAAGGGCGCATCGTCACCGTCTCCGTCGTCGTCGTCGTCGTCGTCGTTCATCGCATCGAGTTGGCGTGCCGACACTCGGACGCGTTGCTCGTAGGGTTCGAGCGCCTCTTGGAGATGGTATCTTTCGGTGCAGGTATCTCCGGCATGGCCGCCACCGCCAACGTTGAGCGCCGATGCAGCCAGAAACGACTCGATGAGCTCCCGAGGCACGACGCGCGCCACCGACGGCGATGCAAAACACGGCGTCTCATAGCGCACGTGATCAAATTCCGAACAGGACGACGACGACGACGACGACGCCCGTTCACGCCGCTTGAGTTTAGAGCAGATGCGCGCGTACAGGCTTCTCTGTGTGTACTCGAGCGAGTCTCGCGCCACGTACACCGTGTCAACGACAGTGTCACCGCGCATCAGTTGCAGGTCGTAGCCGACGGGCGCGAGCGACACGCTAATGTGCCACTCGTCGGCGATGCGCATGCCGCGCACCGGAAACAGAGCCTCGACCGCCGCATTCGGGTCGATGGGCACCACCCGAGGTAGGCCGCCGTTGTTGGGCGCGTCGTCGACGTTCCACGTTAGCAAATGCTTGTACTTGCGTCCGTAGGGCAGCAGTAGGTTCTTGGGCCAGTCGATGACGTGGCGGTCGCTCAACTTGACTCCGGCCATGCGCGCCATAAGGTGGTCGCGGGCCACAAAGTCAATCAGTACGTCAAAGACCACGTGAAAGCCGCAAAAAGGCCGATCTTCGCGCACCATGACGTATCTGGGCATCGTCCCGGTCGTGACGTCCGCTTCGACTGAGAGACACCGTGCCAGTTCGGTGTGCAGGTTGGTGAATACGGTGGCGCACTGCGTGGCGAACACCGCCGTCTTCATGGGCGCGCTAGTCTGCGCTGCGGCTGCCGCCGCCGACGTCGCGGCTGCGCATCGTTTGCCGCCATCGCCGCCGCGTTCGGCTCTCTTGCATTCGAGACAGTCAATGTCGAAATACAACTTGGTGAAGGGCAAGCCGACGGGATTGATGCAATACTCGTGATCGTAGTCTCTCTCCACGGCCGTCCGTATCAGGGCCACGCATTGATCCACCGTCAGCCAGGTGGTGGTCAACGTGCCTCGCGCAAAGACAGGGAGGCACGCCACAGGTGTAGATGTCGTCTCGGGATCCGCCTCGAGAATTTCGGCGAGAGTCTGTTCCATGGCACTTGTGCTGCCGTGGTAGATTAGATACAACTTGATTGATTAGGATAACGCACGTCATATAAATATAACACTGTACCTCCCCTCCTCCCTACCTCTCCAAGTGTCGCGTACTAATATTGTGACGCCCGTTCGGGCATGCGGCCTGGTTTCATAGCTATCCACGCATCGCATTGCGGTTGCCGTGCGGTGCCGCGAGCGTGGCCGCCTCACCCGTCATCGTCTAGCGTCGTACGTGAGCTTGTGACTTGTCGTTTCAGAATTGTTTGTCACTCTTCGCAGGTGAGGAGCGACTGAGCCATTTTCGAACCCCCCACTCCAAAATCATGAAAATGTATGGAGGGTGGGGATAACCTTGAAATTTTCTATATATTGAGCGATAGCTTCGCGCGCGACTCACTTCTAATACGGCAGTTGTCCATGTTTGTGGTATTAGAATTAACTAAGCCCTGACGCCTGCCTAAAAGAATTTTCAAAATATATATTACGATTCCCGACTTCCGGTTTCCGGTTTGAGGGGGCAAACAATGTTTTTTTTTAATTATAGCATGGTGTAAGTTTCACAAGACACACACACACACACTTGCGCTGGTTAGAAACTTACTTGAAACAAAAAAAATACAATTAGCTGGGTACTCGTAATAATAAGATTGTCGATGAAGTTGAGGTTGAGAAAAGACGGGCTCGAGTTGTTGCACTTGCCCGGCCGCACCAGAGGCTTACACTTGTTGACCGAACGTTTCAAGCCATTGCGTCGTTTGGAAAAGGAAACAGTAGACGTGGGGGTGAAAGACGCCCAATTCGAGATCATATTGCGCGAGCCCACGGTCGGATCGAAGATACTCTCGCATCTGCGACTGGTGTTTAACATACCGACGCTGTCGGTGGGGGCGGCCTTGGCGGCGCTTTACGCGTATAAAAAGCAAAAGACTGGCTGTTTTCGGTACGAATTCGAACCCAACACCGGTCGCGTGTTGTCGACGTGTAAGGTGACCGAGTGCTCGTGCGACGGCGGTAGTGCGTCTATGGTGACCGCGTGCGGTCCAGACCTGTTGACGCCCACCCAGAGACGGTCGCGACGGAGCGACTGTTCGAGTGACGGCACCGCGTGCATCGCGTGTGACGTCACCGCAGACACAATGAGCGCCAACCATTTGCCCGTCGATGAGGTGCCGTTGGGCGTCAGATACGCGTGTGAGACGCCCTCCCTGTTGGACGTGTACGGCGACCTCGTCGGAAAGAGCATATCGGGCGCCGCCCAACAAATGGGCAATACGGTGCATTATTTCGGCGTCACTTTGAAATGGGCTCTGGCTCTGGTGCCCATAGTGGGGTTCGTAGTGTTTTTAATAATCGTCAAGCGGACCACATCCTACACTCTTTCGTGGGTGGACGAGGGAGGAGAAAATCAACACGCGTCTGTCGCTGAGACGGACGCGGCAAAGAAACAATAAAATGTCATTTAATTTAATCAGTTTGTTTATTTAAACTTGGATAATAATTATTATGATGATTTTTAAGTACCTACACTTTGTGTATTCAAAGACTCAATTTCGCAATGTTAAATTTGCGGGAGGTAGCTTCAACGACTTTAGCATAATGTCGTAAGCGACCTGAAATTGGTCGACGAGTGCCTCGACGATGCCATTCTCCTCCGGACCGACCACGTACTCGATGAATTTCATTTCAGACTCGTACGCTTCTTGTGCCATTTCGAGGAACACGGCCTTTAGGTCGGCACGATTTTCAAATTTAAAGTAATTAAGAAGCAGCCATGCATAGAGGTCGCGGTGTAACTCCACGTCCATCATTATGTAATCCTTGAGTTTCACGAGCTCCGACATTATTTTGTTTGTTCGCCACGAGTCAACGATGCCGAACGCGCACGAGCACCACAAATGCTTCATAATCAGCGCGAGCATGCATCGCACAGTGAACGGAGTGCCGGGCTCGCTCCACTTGGACACCCATGCTAATTTGGGCGAAATCATCAACTCGTGGCTGATTTCCAAAAGTTGCCATTCTTCTTTACACAGGAATAATTGCGATACAATTCCGTGCATCTCGGCGTGTACAACTTTACTGGCCGCTTCGGTGATAAAACACGCTTTGACCTCGGGCATCTTGGTCTCCACTATCAAGGTGGAGAGCACATCGCACACGATGCTGTCACTGATGGCCTGGAACGCAAACACTCGCTGGTAGACTTGCCGCATGCGCGGGCTCAAATGGCGCTGCCAGTCGTTAATGCACTTGTTCAGTTTGTCAAGAGAGATTTGCCATTTCGACCAATGCGACTTCTGTTGGCGGTGTAACTGAAACAGTGCAAAAGAATCGAAATGCTCGTATTCACGAAATGCCGGATAAAAGGTCGGTCGGCTTATAACCAAGATGTGGTTGTCGGCGTCCCTTCGACACAGTTGGTAGTATTTGACACGATTGCGATAGTACCGCGCACACGTTTTTATGGTCCTCCACGCGGTCTTCAACGAGCGGCGCAGGTAACACCACATCACCAACACGCAAAGCTGAACGTAGCCGAACCGCAGACGCCGACGGGGCGTCATTTTGTAGAATTTAGCCATAATGAATTCTACTGTAAAATGTAGCAATAATGTGTATGCAGTTGTCCACTCGGCTATTTATAGTATACGAGGAGGTCGGTG
>DWBA01000643.1:0-12561 GCA_018236825.1 Apodemia zela | reverse complement strand
AAGTTCCGACTAAACCGCACTGTAGATGAACACCATGAGTCTAGGTAGTGTGGATGGAGGTTCTGGCCTCGACGAGTCTTGTAGCAGTGGAAAGATGTAGCTGGTATCAAATTAAACAACTTGTCAGAACACTGTCCATTATAAAGTCGGTAGAGCACACTCAGAGCACCAACATCTCTTCTCAAATTAAGAGGCATTAGATGTTGAGTCAGATCAGAATCTACACGATTCTGACCTAATCACACGATCTGACCCAACTTCTAATGCCTAATCCGAGTTAAAGTTTTGAAGTGTGTAGAGATCCATGCACGTGAAAATTATAAAAAGTCATTTTTATTTTTCTGGGTGTGTCTTTCACGTTAATATTATAAAACATTCACGTGCATGGTCCCCTTATATTAATGCCAGCATTCAGTGATCATTAATTTTCAAATAAAAACTAAAGAATGGCCCTCAATCATATTTTATACCACACTATATCAGCTGTTGAATATATTTATGTTTTCCCTTTTATTAGGGAATATTAACTTGCATTCTAACAAAGTTTATTAGTAGGGAAACTAATATTCTTAATGGATTAGAAATTAAAATGAGATGGAAGAATGAAAAAGCACTCTAGCTTATAAATAGTAAGGCGCTCCTTTGCGAAAATTAAGAAAGATAAAATGAAGGCAATTGAATGTGCAACTCTTCGGTAACATCTTTGGTGTCGATAGGCGATGATTATTTATTTCGATTGAGAGGGTCATTCGTATGGTTGCTATCCTAAAATATAAACGAAACATGGATAAAGGTAGGTATACCACTGCTATAGAAAGGATTGTACAAGTACGTGCCTGAAAAAGTGTGAGTGGAGCGTTAAGAAAACTACTTTTGAAGTAGTTTTCTTAAGCACAATCTTAAGGGTCAGCTCACATTGACGCAGAATCAAACCGAAGCGACGCATCGTGTTTTTAAATTTTAAAGTACATTCATATCTATTTCCATTACGTAACTTTCAATCTATATTAATATTATAAATGCGAAAGTGTATGGATGGATGATTGTTGTTCAATCACGCCAAAACCACTAAACGGATTTGGATGAAATTTGGCACACAGGTAGATGATGACCTGGAATAGCACATAGGTTACTTTTTATCCCGAAACTATGTGTCGTTCCCGCGGGATTTACCAAAAACTCTTATCATGCAGCGGGCTGCACGCAGCAGCTAGTCTTTATATATAATATCATTGACTATTATTAAATTAATGAATCACACAAAGTTTGGTTTTAAGAGATTGATTTTTACCAGGTGGCATGGTATCCAGTTCAGTCGTACCACAAGTCCAAGCAGTATTTCCTCAAGGCGCATTGACGAAGAAAATCAAAGTTGGCCTACAGGTAAACTTATTCAAACCACGTAAAGGTGTAAAGGATATGAATTTGAAAAAGATAACTGTTAATAACGTATCTAAGAAAAAGAGGTTCTCTTTAATTTGGTAGTATTACCTAATTTTACAGTATACATAAATTCTCAGATACTTTTCATGTGTGATAAATGCTAAACAGTATTATGATAGTGAAATCGAAACAAATAATATAGTTTTATACGACAAAGTCGGTATGTAATGAAGCTTATGAATTGTATCGAAATATTTAAGCAATGATTGTGTAGTAGTTACCATATTGTAAGTCTTACTTGAACAAAATAATTTATTTATTTTTAATTGAATTTTAAATATTTAACTGCTGACACATCATCAATAATTAAACACTAAGATTTGCTTGCACCAAACTATTCAATTTATTCCCCGTGTTGGTCCGGGCTCTTTTGAAGAACAGACCAACTGCCCTTCTGCCAGGCAGGTCGTAAAATGCGACCGATTGGCTATACGTATCACTACCATCGTGACTAGTATGTGGTAGAGTCCTGTATCGTCCCGGGTATTTAGTACCACCTATTCCTACCGTAAGAGCGTCAATGCTTGTCATTGTCGTGTTTCGGTTTTGAGGGTAGGGTAGCCGATAGACTTATGTATGTGGCATTACCATCCCGCCATACGGATAGCAAAGCAGCATTAACATCTTTGGTGCCTATAGGCGATGGTTTCTGTTTCTATCAAGAGAGCTATCTATTCGTTTGCTTTCTTATGTTATAAAAAAACTTTCTAAATGAAGTAAACTAATATGTTCTATACTGTTAATCGTCGGCACTTGGTGAAAATGCATTTTAATTTTAATAAAAAAACACTTGTACTGGTTTTACTATATATATTTTATCATTTGCTTACAGTCTACCGGTTTCGCGTATTAACGGCTGTTGTACTGATGATGCGTTAATACGCGAAACCGGTAGACTGTAAACAAATGATAAAAGGTATATAGTGAAACCAGTATTAAGGTTTTTGTAATTAAAATAAAAAAAAAGTAAACTAATGTTCATTTAAAAAATATTTAAATAGTTTGGTGTAACCGGGCCTTAATATTTAAAACTGAATATTTAATTTTTAAAACTGTTTACTGAATCTAATATTATCTGCAATGTTTTAAGTATAATTTAGGTTTGGGTTTTGATAATATATTGCGAAAGATTTTCTGCTAGTTTTGATAGATGTTTTAAATTCACACGGCCTGTTAATTATTGTAACTTTACGAAATATTCTAAATATTGTTCACACCAAAAATTAAAAATAGCATTTCCTAGTCGATATTTTATGGTATATTTTACGTTACTTAATAACCATGTAAATCGTATATATTAATAATAAAGTAATATTAATGTTTTATTAGTATGTAAGTTAAAATAGCACGCAGAAAATGCAAATAAAAAACAAGATGGCCGAATGCATTGAAACACGTGTACATACAACTTTCAATACAGTTCAAAAAGTTTTGCCGTCTTACTTATTTGTTGAAAATATAATTATGTGGGTATCCAAAACAATTCATATCGTAACTTTAGAGTGAACAGACATGAAGTAGTAACTTTTATTAGTCGATAATTTACTTTGTAAATGTGATGCTGGTGAAATATAGACTAAAATGTTGATTATGTTTAGACACTTGCACAGTTTTACAATTCACACTTCTAAATAAAATTAGTTTTTAATTAGATAACTAACCGATTTCACATTTTACTGCGTTATCAGGACTTATGCACATGACTCATGGGCACAGGACAAATGTGAAACCGGTTGGCTATTTAATTAATAATAAATATTCTGGATTATTGGTAACTACTAATAAACTCTCGGGATTGTATTACTTACAGCGGAAACAACAATTTTTGTTCTATGACATTTAATAATTAATCAGATTTTAATTCATCAAACATACAAAAACAAAAATATTTAAATGCCACGCTCTAAATGTTACGAAGTCTATTATATAAGCGTAGATTATTACTACGCATCGCGCTAGTGATGTTGGGTACTTACAACAAAAACAGAATTAAAATGTGTTAGACAGAACAACAAAATGTGGAAAATTTGTTTTTGGTAATTGACGTTTTGTAAAAAGTCATAGTACAAAAGTTGTTTATAATGTTAGTAATATAGTATTGAACAACCCTTTATAGTGTCTGAATAGTGAAACAAGTGTCTAAACTTAAAAAAAACAGTATGAGAAAGTTTCACCAAAGCCGACAATAGAAAGTATAAATTTATACCAGAAAGTTTTGAAATTGTTTTGTCGTCTAGACATTTATTTGGACGGCTTAACTAATGATAAAAGCGGAGATCCAAATGAAACTCTAGCGTTTTATAACATGACTATGTACCATAACAACAATGACTGCATACAAATCTAATAATTACAATTTTTTCGTAAAGTAATAGTATAAAAGCTGCATTCTAAAAAAACAAGCCAAAGAAAACTAAAGCTAGTAAACGCTTAATTACCTACTATAAGAATTTATGAAACGAGCAATGCAACGCCAAATATTTGTGTTCTTAAAATTAAGACTTGCCTTGATCATTAAAATTAGTACAAAATGGATGCCAAATTTTTTTTACTAATGCAATTTTTTGGATATTTTGTTTAAGAAATAATATTTTGCAATAAATTTTATTATATTTAAAAATAGACATAAAATAGCTTTGTATTAAACAATACTTACATATTTTTCCACAATTTTTTTGTATCGTATAATGAAACCAAATGTCAGTAGTTCTGTAGTTTCTGGTTTTTCTTGCATTAGTCAAGTTAAACATAAGAATAGACGTGGGTTAAATGTAATGCTAAGATATTACAATAATGATTTATGCTGGTGATACAAACACCAAATTGTTCATCAATTTAAGTAGGCTTTTTATTATTGCAATAATAATCTATTTATTATAATGTTATAGTATATTTGTAACTTATATTCTTGGCCTAAAACCATACTGCCTAATTATCATGATATAATTCTCGAAACACCCTGTGTAGGTTGTTTATCTTGTTTGTGGATTACAGTGTCCAAAATGTATGGCCAATGAACGTAAAATTGTGGATGGGTGTGAAGATAGTAAAGTTTTTGCTAAACGTAGATAATCATCACGCTGATGCTTGTTTTAAACTTATGCAAACCCAAAATAATTATGAAAGATATGGGGGCAAGATATAGATTTCCAATTATTTGAAGTAAACCAAAATATTGATATGAATAGGGTTGTGGAAGATAATATAATCTTAGAATGAGTAAATGAGATTTTTAAGGTGGATGTACTTTAAACTGAGACACAAAGTACACCGTTAGTATAATATAGCCCTATTATAGGAAAGCTACCGAGCACCTACAAAACCTAGTTGCTTGATTTGCCCTAATTATGGGAACTATGTGATTATTCCAACAAAACTAAAGATAAGCGGTTGTGGTAGTTTTTGGCAAAAAGTATAAACGGAAGTTAAAATTAAAAGTAAAATGTAAAAACACATGCTCGCCGCTTTGTACAAGACTAAAAAGAGCTGTAGGTACTGGGAAGACCAAAGATGATCAATGTTTTCTAAAAAATATGAAAAAGGACGTTGTAATTAACGTGTTTTGTAAGATGAAAGCTTTGAATATAAAATAAGAGAGGTAGACAGTTCGTTGTCCCTCGCGGAGCATCGTTCTTTCAGTGCTAAGCCTTTGAAAGAAAGTTATTAAAATAGTAGCTAGATAGCTACTTTAAGTAATGTCATAGATTAATTAATATAGCGAATCACTTTATCATAAAGAAACATATAATTTTGTTCCTTTGAACGTATATTTACGAAGTACCTATAAGTATATACCAAAAGTTGTAAGAGACACTGCAATGACACTTGGTATTCTAAACAGTCGTGCTAATTTGCTCTTAGCAACGTGCATTCTCTTTACGTTTCTGTAAAGATATAGTGCGATACAATACGATATTGATATTCCATATAACTTTCCTTATTTTAATTATTTCATAAATTGTGTACCTATTCTAAAACATATTTACATTTTTGCCCAAGATTCTTTTGTGACCAAATAGTTTCAAATAGTTTCAAAATAATTTGGTATCATATATGTATTACCAGTGTAACTAATATTTAGAATGTATTGATAATTTTTTTTAAATAAATAATAAAACTTGCATTAAGAATATCGTACAATAACATCTTATTTATTTCTCAAAATAATATTAATATCTATTGGTAGTATATGTTTATATAGGAAGGACACAAAATCAAGGATTGGTCTAAACCTAAAAGTCAGAAAGAATATTTTTTGTAAACAAGTGACATTCTGGGACTTATGTGTACTATAATAAATAATATAGGTATACACAATATATAATTGATAAACAATATATCCTCATAACTAAAAAACCCGGTTGCCTTAAAATGGGTAGGAAATTATCCATAATTTATTTTCCCACTTTTTTTCTCATAAACGCGGCCGGCATTATACTGGCTATCTCTTACTTTCTTCATTGATAGTACAAATGCTGATAAACATTACGTGTAAGAACTCGTATTTTAGGACCCAAAGAAATACTTTTAATAAGGTATTCATAAGTGATAGAAATAAACTATCAATAATTAAATTAACTATATTTAGATCACATATCGTTACCAAGATATACAGGATTATGTTAAACGATTACTTAAATTTTAAGTGCATATTAGAATTATATACGTTACTCCGCTAGTCATGTTATACCCAATAAATTTAGTACTCACTTAAAAATACTTTAATGTAGATGTGGAATGAATAAAAAGATTTTCGATGTAATAGTTTTTGTTTTCAATGAAAGCGAAGGGGAAATATGAAATCACCAGAAGGATCTTTCTCACACAGCGTTTGAGACAAAAACTACGTTTGTGCTCTCTTGTTGGTCTTTAGGTGAAGATGTGGCATGTAGATAACTTGTATTTGTAATGTGTATTTCAGCTGAATGTCATTTATAATACATTGGTATCGTTAGATATATGTTTTTGGTGTGAATATTTGGAGTGACGTTAAAATTATATTTAAGAAGTAGTATTTTTTAAGCATCTGCTAAATTTATTGGGTACTGAAAATAATGCTTAAATTGTGTTAATTGATTGGTAAGATGTGGTACCTTATTTCCTAAAGACCAAACGTGAGATATGCATGATTTTTGTTGCAACTGTTTGTGTTTTAAGCTTTTTATATTGTTGTGTATTATTTGGCGCGCATGTGTGAGAAATTTTGAGAGTATATGTAAGATCGTGACTACCAACTATAATGCCTATCTTGTGATTTCAATTTTTCCTATTTGCTTTTTATGCACCAATATCGCTTTATATTTCTTATTTTTACCACGCACAAACTTACTTCATTATACGTGTTAATTTTATCATCAACATCAACTCACGTGTATTGTAAATGTTCATATTATATGGGTAAGTAATTTTAATTTCTATTATATTTAATTTGTCATTTTCCCTTTTGAATATTCAAAATTAAAAGAAAACAGCATGTTTGTATTATAAATTACGTTTGGTCTTTAGATTTAAATTAAGATTGTCTCAGTAACATGCAGATTTTCAAAAATTAATTCACAAATTCATATTTTTTCAGGCTCAAATAATAGATTCCGAGCTAACAGCCAAGTTACTAGGCCGTGGAGTAGCCGTTTCACCAGTTGTAACTGTTGAACCTAGAAGAAGGAAATTCCATAAAGCTATTACATTAAGCATGCCAGCTCCAAGACCCCATACACAAGGAATGACTAATCAATATAGTACATCTTCGGCGCCAACATTAAGACTACTTTGTTCTATATCAGGTACACTTTTATTATATACGCTAAAAAGAAAAAAATACATTATTAGCTACTCGAATCGCAAATTGAGTGATGTAATTAAAACGTATTTATCATTTGTAAATTTAAATTTATTATTGAAACGTACAATTAATATTCATTAGTCCTGTTTAAGGCACGAATGCGATTTCTCGTAGCTAATATAATTATATGATGTGTTGCAATGGAGTATGGCTTAATTTTGCTATATTGTTAACTTGTTTATGACTTTGCGTACGTCGTGCGGTAAGTACGCTGTTGATTAACCAAAAGTTAGACTTATCAGAAGTATCCTGCCTTAGTAAAGTTATAAATAATACCAATATACCATTTCAACACATGCACTGCGTAGTTTACAAAAACAAAACTGTCATTTGTATTATTATCTCATTTGACAATTACAATATTTGGGATCGGTAGATTATAGTATTACAACTGTTGCATAGAGTATTATAGGAGATTAACATAGACCATTCTATGATATTATTGTCTTTAGATTTTTCTCTCTCTAATTAATTAATTAGAGTAGTTAATAATAATTTGTTATTCTTAGACTTCGATAGAAAAGGTACTTAGAATATGAGATGAGCACGAAAATTCTAGAGTAGTTATCATTTTATACTTCTTGGCCTACAACACGACAAATAAAACACAATTCTTGACAGTCTCAGTCAAAAATATTTTCAAATGGTATAATAATATCGGCGCTTATAGCAAATACACAGAGCAGCTAGAGGGCCGTGTCCCTATTTGTGCGTTTGTGCGTGTCTACATTGTCTTTGTTCTCGTGTGTTTGTGTGTGTTGCACGCTCACCGTGTGTGGCGTCAAATATTACGCTGCCACCTTACCGACGCTCACCAACAGGGGTATTTCGCAAAAGATCTCTCGAAGGTAAAAAAACTAGAGATAATATACCAATCTATTAAACAACATCAATATTGGTTTAAGTTTCACATCTACTTTCATTTTTAGTTTATCCCTTTTAATAATTATAGATTTTATTTCATCATTCATTATATTGTTGATATTTATACTTTATATCACTTGTAGTATAGATATCAACTACATTATTATCAATTCCTTTGAATGCTTCTTCCATATCTTGCTTCTCATATTATTCTGTATCTATGCACGGGCTGAAAGTTTTTGCTTTAAGTCACAAACACTGTATCATATTTATAACAATTTCAAGCAAAATGTGCACAATACTATCACCAAAATGGTTTGACAATATATATTTAACTTTCTTAAAAAATCTAGATAAGTCTCAAAGTCTTAACAGGACATTATATTATGTCAAATATTAGCACGAACGGATTAATTATAATAATGTTTATCACAATAAATCGTATCAGTGCAACACAAATCATTACCATTTCATATCAATGTTATCAAAATTTTATTATTTTGCTTATATTAGTCAATATCTTCTCCAAAACGGCCTATCAGTTTCATTTTCCTTTTTCATCTTTTATATATATTATGTTTATATTTGTCATTTCGTCACTGATATTTTATGTTTTTTTATTAATAATTGTTTAAATTTTAGTTGATGCCCTTCGAGAGATCTATTTTTTCAAAATCCAGAACAATTTAATTATAATTCGATTTGGAGTAGTGTTATCATTTTATTTTTTATAATTGAAGCACAATGCTTAACCAGCAGGATAAATGTAAAGTTTGCCGCCACATTAACTTAAAAATGAAAACACACGGTACGGTATTGTTTCTTAATGGTGTGTCGTTCTTGCTTGTTGTGTGTTTGCTATAGGCCGTTTTGGAACATCTTAATTTTTATTTTCCTCTTTATTGACCTGTCTATCCAATTTCTTTTATGTATGATTTTAACACTACGTGTTTTTGTATTTACTGGCAGTTTTTAAAAATGTTATTCATATTTACAGAACATCTAAAGTTAGTAGAACTAGTCAAATATTGGTTTGATCGGATACTTGATGAAATGGCTGGTAAAGCTTATTGCATGGATTATATCAATAGTAAATCAGGCGATATTGCTATATTGTGATTAGACAAAAGTGGCAAAAAGCCGACAGTGCCTATTGAGCTTACATTACTCAAAAGTATTTCTATTAAAAGTAGTTTCGCCGTAAGGGCATGTGTAACAAATTTTATTGGTAGCTTTTATTTAAAATCTAGAAATATATAAATTAATAATTTTAGGAGGTACTAATCGAGCACATTGGGAAGATGTGACAGAAAATACGCCTTTAACATTCGTTAATGACTGTGTTTCATTTACTACAACTGTATCGGCTCGATATTGGCTTATTGATTGTCGACATATTGAGGATGCTACAAAAATGGCAACTGAACTATATAGGTAAGTTTATATTTAAATATTATTAAGTATTTACACTGATTTATATAATAACAGGTAAAATGTATATAGAAAGTTCACAAGCAAGAACTTGTAAAATTGCGAACGAAAGTTTATATCAGAATAACAATAATATCAGCCTAGAATCTACTTATCCATCTCAATACAAAGATTCAATTGAAATAATTGGACCAAATATTAATACACAGACTGACATTTTTTTATATCATAAGATAGCAAACAAGCAGATGGCTCTCCTGATGGAAAAAGAAACTATCGTCTATAGACACCAAAGATGTTAATGGTGCATTGCTATTAGTGTGGCTGGATGGCAATGTCACATGCATAAGTCTACCAGCTACCTTACCCTTCAAACTGGAACACAACAATGACAAGCATTGATGCTATTGCGGTAAGAATAGGTACGGTTGTGGCACCAAATACCCGGGCGAGACGTTGCAAAATTCTACCACCTAGTACTGACACATATAGCCAATCGGTTGCCTTTTACGACCTGCCTGGCAGAACGTCTTTTTCTTGGTCTGTTCTTCAACGGAGCCCAGACCAACACGAGGGAACATATTTTATAAAATAAAATTTAAGGTTAATTCAGCTCATGTCAATATAAGCTCGTTATTAAATGTACGATATGTGTCACACTCACAACATTCTATTTTTGAATAGCGGAAACTGCGTCAAGCGTTATTTCCGTCCAAAAAAAACTGAGTTACTCTCATATCACGTCTAAGTAAGTTTTACTTTTAAATTATTTAATAAATTTTATCTTACAGGGAAGCAATCCACGTACCATTCATGGCAAGATTTGTGGTGTACGCAAAACGAACTGATGAATGCCAGGCTCAGTTGCGAATGTTTTGTGTTACTGATGACAAGGAAGACAAAGCATTAGAACGAATAGAACGATTCATTCAAGTTGCTAAAAGTAGAGATGTCGAGGTACGTGTTTCTTTACTATTTTGTAGCCATTCAACATTCAATAACATACGTTGTAAGTTTTTTTTATATTATAAGATAGCAAATAAGCAGATAGGTCTCCAGATGGATCTTCTGAGGGTTCCGTACACGGTTATCTTAATTGCGTAAGGTTTTTAATCTGACTAAATTTTTTTGTGGTTGCAACATTACAAATAAAAATTAACTTCGGACGCACAAATATTAAGCTGTTTTTTGCTTGATGTGATGCTTTGCATTCAGAAGACTTCGTCTTGTTATCTATAGTAATAAAAAACTATTTATTGCTATAGATAACAGGCCAAATTATTTTAAGCCCAATAGGTATAAAGATATCTGACGGAGTATAGTAAAATTTCGCCTATTTCCTAAGATAATTCTAAAATTTCTTAATTATAAAAAAATATATTTGACATTTTCACAATTAGTAAAATTTGATATTTCACGCGATGTAGTTGGTTTTTTAAATTTTATAACTTAATAATAATAATTTAAATATATATAATAATTATTAATTCACGTTACTCATTTATGTTTTGTTCGTCGATTTATATACGTATACAAAATTTCAACTCAATTGGTCCAGTATTTCCATAGGAAATTGGTTGTGACAGACAGACACATGAGTTATCTTTTATATTTTGAGAAAAATTTAGAAGTGAAATTGTTAATAGGTATTTTTCCTTTAAACTTTAAAAATGTTATGAATAGATAATAAATAATTTTCTCAAAAATTTTTGGGTAAAAAATTTGCACCCTACAAAGATACCGATAGCTTTTTAACAGTTCAGATGATGTAATCTATATATATATAAAAGAAAGTCGTGTTAGTTACACTATTTATAACTCAAGAACGGCTGAACCGATTTGGCTGAAAATTGGTCTAGAGGTAGCTTAAAACCAGGAAACGGACATAGGATATTCGACCGCGTTTCCGTGAAGTCCCTATAAAACGAGGTATAACAAAAACGCATCTGACATGGAATAACAAAACGAAAATGACAGCTAAACGTAATTTTATCTATGGTTAAGTAGAGAATTTGAGAATATAAATTTTGTCAAAAATATATAATCATCAGTAATTTGTATTCTCTTTGAATCATCATTAACAATGCCGCGACCAAGACGATCGAATCTTTCGCCTGATAATAAAACAAAAAATGTAGTGTAAAATTACTCGACCGATTTTAAAATTGTTAAAGATTTTTAAAAGAGTTCTATATTATCCAGGAGTGACATAAGCTACATATTTTCCCGACTACGCAAAGAAAAGTAATGAATTTGTTCACACGAACGAAGTCACGGGTAACTGCTAGTGAAAAATATAAACATCCGCATTGATGACATTCCTCCTTTTTGAGAAGTCTGTTAAAAAGTTCGTTAAAGTTTTATTTCGTTAGTAGCCGGTAAACTTATGCATGGTGTCTATAGGCGATGGTTTCTCTTTCCATCAAGAAAGTCACCTGCTTGTTTGCTATCTATTATCTAATAATATACAAAGAATCTTCTTTAAATATATATCTAACATTTAAAAATAATAAATACTTACAAAGCTCTCAACCAATAACATTTTTCTCATACAAAACCAAATAGCTTGTTTTTATGTTGTCGTAGAATTTTTCTTTTCAATTGTCAAATCATACTAAGTGCGGCGAAATTATTACATGATAACTTCACTCAATTCCATTAGCTTAATTCGATTATGTGGATTTTTTTACTGTTATACGCTAGTCAAATTGTATATGAAATAGGGTTTCATCTAATGTACAGTAACTGTATAAGATTATCTTTTATTTTTATTATTCTAGAAATTTTGTTCCTAAAAGAAGACCCAAATAATTGAAGTGAAAACTTATTAAGACGCGTTGGGCTTGTTTTGAAATGGGAAACAACCGTTGAACTCGCGATATGTTACCGTAACCGACATTTTTTTAATCTATACTAATATTATAAAGAGGAAACCTTTGTATTTTTGTATGTTTGTATTGAATAGGCTCAAAAACTACTGG
>DWBA01000642.1:0-12564 GCA_018236825.1 Apodemia zela | reverse complement strand
CTTTTATATATTTAATAAACACCCAAACCCAGAAATCTATGCTCATCACATAAATGCTTGTCCCTGCCTGGAATCGCACCCGGGCCCCATTGATGCGCAGTCAAGTTCGCTAACCACTCGACCAACGGGGCGGTCAATACGACAAATACTAAATGATTGTTCACGACTGTGTGAAGAGTTGCTCGATCAGGGCGGCAATGATGGCCGATCATGTGATGAGCCATCAGGGCCTTATGTGAAGAGGAGTCAATAGATTCTTACGTAATAAAAATTAAGCTGGGGGAGGGAGGTCGACCTATTCTTATTTTTTCTTACATAGGAGAGAAAGGGGATGAAAAACTTCCAAAAATTTTCTTACGTAATAAATGCATGGCCTTTAAGAGTCAACATGTCGAGTAACCGCGTTCCGATCCGGTAGTAATTCTAAAAATGGTGATTCGTCTGATCTGGCCCCATATATGGATTACTGTTCATATCTCTGTTCTTCCTATAAACCGCATTAGCGTCGACTGGACTATTGATATTCAGCTTAATTCTTTGGAGTTTGAAGAAATGTAGGATCTATCTGGGTCTTCTATCGCGTCTATTATGGGGAGTGATTACTGCCGTGAATTCCACCAGTGGACATTGAGTCAAAATTCATTCTTACCACCTGATACTGAATACCTGTGCAATTCTCAAATTGCTCTTGCCTTGCTTACGGCTTGCACTACTCCTTTAGGGGACTAATTGTCAGGAGGTCGAACGGATAAGATTTTGGGCCCTTCAGGAAAAATGCTTGTCACGGTCGTATTCCGGTTAGGCGGGTAAGTTGGCCGGTAAGCTGGTGTATGTTAGCGACGCACCTTTAACATATTTCGTGTCTATAGGCGATGGTTGTCTCTTTTCATCAGAAGAACCTAGTTCTGCTTGTGATAGCTTGGTCATTTTGAAAAGATCGACAACGCAACTGCACGGTAGAGCAGTTGTCCATGAACAGCGGACGGATGACTCATTTATCATCAGGCCAGCCTTCTCCCCGTTTTCGTATGTGTAATAAAATCGTTGGGGTAGCTTCAAAGGTTGTCCCGTAGGCCTTAAATTTTCTATGTAAGGCCATTATAATATCCATAAAGTAGCGCGCCATTACCAGTTACTAATAAAAACATTGTCGGCGAACGTGATCCGCTTTACGTATCAGTTAACCAAAATTTATCGAGTCATATTCAATTTTATAGTAGTTTTATAGTCCACTAAACCACCATCTGTTTACGCCAGTAACCAAAAAATGCGGGCATAAAAAATAAAACGACAGATGAGTTTTGCGTTATATTTACATATTTTTTACATTCATTTCAACATTGTACAGGCTACTGGAGCTCTTTTTAATTCGAGCAACGAACAGTTACATAAACTAACACGTAAATCTAATTCGCAATAAAAACGACATGTGTTAGTTAATCTACTGGGCCCGCGATTCGGGATCGGCACACTAGAATCAATAAAACTCCGGTGTCCGCAACATTGTTACTATATAAGAACTGTGGCAGTATTCTTGGAAATTGATAATAAAGTTCCACCGATAACTAGTGCTAGTAAGGAAATCTTTGGTATTTCTTTGTTATCCCCGTATGGGTGGGCAATATATAACCTATTTTAACTAAAATTCATTGAAGAGATTAATTGCGCGAAAGAGGCGAAACCCTCTACTTGGCAGTAGTTAG
Organism: Apodemia zela; assembly: GCA_018236825.1. NCBI lineage: Eukaryota > Metazoa > Arthropoda > Insecta > Lepidoptera > Riodinidae > Apodemia > Apodemia zela. Next base: position 10,861 of record DWBA01000642.1, on the reverse strand, counting down.
TACTTAGTATAAGCTTAAAATACATGACACGTGGGCATCGGCCAATTAATAGAAGGCAAATGTATCTACTACGCGTATATTTGTCAACAAAACGCGAATTCAAGTTTATTATACGAGTTCTTGAATAGACGACTAGACGAGCAACGAACAGACTGATAACGCAAGCGTCTATGCGTCTTCGCTTGTCTACATAGTGCTAACAAGCATTTTAGTTTTAAGATTCGGTACTTTTACACGATAAATGAAAATTCCATGAGTATTCACGGTGCAGTCACTACTGTGGAGGTACACGACGACACGAAACACACGAGATGTCTTAGTCTTAGTGGGTAGGTACGGTAGCCAGAAACGTTGTGCTTTCGACATTACAAAGATTACTGCCCCAAAGATGTCAACCCACAATTTAAATCTTATCTTAGGGAAATCTGCTTCTTTGCTTTTAATGTGTGATATAAGTAAAAACCGTCTGTCTGGACCGTGATGTATGGCACTCGATTCACTCTGCCTACCCCGTAAGGGATCAGGCGTGAAGATATGTTGTTGTTGTATATAAATAAAAACCTGTGATGTGCGATTCGGACGCGTACACGCAGGGTTTCATATTACCGAGCGATATTAACTGAGATAATTTCTGATTTGTATGGGTAGTCTCTATTTATTATTATTTGTAAAGCGGCCATCATCAAAAATCTGCGTAAAATTCTAGGTGTCTGCCTCGTATTTGCGTTCAAGAGCCCTATAACTGACAGACAGACAGACAGCGGAGACATATTAGTAGGGTTCTGTTTGTCACCCTTTGGGACGGATATCTAAAAACTTGCTAAAATCCCGAAGAAAAAATTATTAGTAATCTTTACATAGTAAGTATAAAACAAAATCGCTTCCGCTGTATGTTCGCTTAGATCTTTTGAACTACGCCACGGATTTTAATGTTTTCATCAATTGATAGAATGATTTAAGGTAGGTATACATTACATGCATATTTTAGTAGAGAAAAGCCAAGAATTTCAAAGATTTGTCATAAAAACATATTTTTGTGCGCTTACTATACACTCATTGCACCCGTGCGACGCAGGGGCGGGGGTCGCTAGTAATAAATAAATAAATACCGATGGGCAAATTACACGACGTAATCTAATCCCAAAAGTTATCAAATTATTTGCTTGTGGCATGGGCATTATTCGACGATACTAATACATAGAAATAAATATACAACTAGTCAATTAGATTTAACACCCAAACCCAGATATACAAACGTTTATGCCCATCACACAGATATTTGTCCTCATACCTGGAATCGAACCCGAGCCCCGTCGACTGCGTAGTCAGGGTCGCTAACCACTCGACAAACGGGGCGGTCAATGAAATTATGAATAGGTATCGTTCGATAAAATTTCTTATTACATTGTTTTGATTTATTTTTTATTTTTAAACCTTGGAACTTATCCCCCAATATCCCGTTCCAATTACCATTCAATATACACGGTTTATGTATTCGGAACATGTTTATTGTTTACGAAACGAATTCGTAAATAAAGAGTATTCACTACATTATTTCGATCACGTTTGACATTTACTATTAGGTGATTTCTATTTGATTTAATATTTTACGTAACCACTAGTGGCGCTATAAAAAAATTCAAAAGAAATGTGCAGCTTATTGAAAAGTCTAAGCACTTAGATTTAGATTTCCTAGCGCAGTAATTATCGGTAGATGCAGTTATTTTAGGCCGCCTCTAACTGCGTATTTCGTTTATTGTTCAAAGGACGTATTGGTATTGCCTGCCCTTATTAAATCTTAAGTTTCTTTACACATCGTTCTATAGTAATTTCTGAATTGACCTGACGTCTACGCTACTGAGTTAGTACGATCTACATTTTAAAAAACACTTTATGAAGTTTCAGTTTGATGCAAATAATTTATTACTTAATTTAATAATAAACCTCGTTGCTTCCGACAAAAATGACAGAAATATATTTTGTCTCAAACACTGCTGGGAGAGAAAATTTTCAAAAACTATTTTAGTCCCTAATAGCAATAATAGAACACTTTTTACTTATACGATACACAATTTTCAGTTGCTATAATATCCCTAAAAGCCATTATTTTAAAATGAATTCAGTCATAGCACCTAACTACATTCATAAAAAAATTAAGTACATAAATGTTTCCGATTTTACTGAATTACTAGGTAATCATTCTCACTTGATTTATTGCATAGCAATGATGATACAAAATTACAAATCCAGGTAAGATTGGCCAACATTAGAAATATATATATAACCATTACTTATAGGCATCACTGGCATTCTTGGTGCCAATAGGCGATGGATATCTATTTCTATCAGGAGCCATCAGTTGTTTTGCTATGCAATGACAAAAAAATATGTATATTAACTTGTCCTTTTAGGTTTAAGCTAGTAGTAGTCCAAAATATTGAGATCTCTATGCTAATTTGTAAAGCTATTATATTTGTAAAAGAATGTTTACTTAGTAACAGTTATTTTAATGCATTGTTTCATATACCTACATAATTTTAATAATAAATGACTAGAAATAGTTTTAACGAAATCTTATTTTAACATTTTGTCGTTTCCAGATCTTGTCATTTCTGATACCTAAAAATTTACATTTCGATAGAACCTTTTAGAAAAAGAAATACATTCGCTTACAAAAGTAGATAAAATCAATAACGCAGACAGTGCGTAGCATCATTTTATTTTAGTTGTGCGTTTTTACTACCCTTATTTAGTATGCAGTTTACTATACAATTGGCTATAATAAAATCTAAATTAAAACATTTGCATATAAACGCATTATAATCGACGTCTTTACACTGTTTACTTAACTCAGCTAATTTATAAAATGCGAATTATCAAATGCACAGGTTATTGTTACATCATTAACAAACAAAACACAATCCTATAACAATTAAATTGAAGTATTGAATTAGAAAACAAAGGAATTTAAAGCTTATTTGGAGATTTGACAGATCTAATGTTGTGGCTAAACTATGCCCACTACTTATTGCAAGTGATCGACATACAAATCGCTATTATTTAAATAAGTAATATCGTTACATACAATAAAAGGAAACCAAAGTCAAATTTGTGCCTAAAATATTTTTAACAAAAACAATGCACAAAATTGTACCTATAAAGAATTTTCAAGGACAATTTTCGAAACAATAGTACCTACTCGACATTTCTATTCGCTTTCTATTTTATTTGAAGATTTGAAAGGTTATTTTTTTAATTTAGTGTAATAACATTTAGGATCAATTTTACTGTGGTAAAAACACAAATTCCCTCGCAAAAACACATTAAGTGTTTCAGTTATTCGTCACACAAAAATTTCGTTATTGAAATACTAAGTTTCGTTATTTTTAACTACAACATTAATAATTTTATAAAATATTTAGTAACAGATTAAACAACTAACAAAATTTATATATAAAATCTCTCATTTCCAAGCGAAACTAGCATTTTGCATAAACAATGTGCACATTTTTTTAAAATTATACATAATACAAGAAGATTGGTAAAAGACAATTAGTACATTTTGAAGGACACAATAGTTCATGATCATATTATGCAACCAATAAAAACATAGCAAAATGAGCATATTGCTTAATTACGTAGTAAACCTCAACGAAGTTAGTGTACTAATATTCAAAAAGTATGATCATCGCACGAGCGATAGCTGTGTGATATTACAAATTGCTGTTAGTAAACAATGAACTTATTTATATATGCGCGGGTGTCCTTACATACATAAACATTTGTAATGGATCAATGGAGGTCAAAATTTAAGTACCTAGTTATTACATATACGGTGTCAGATTCGAGTACCAGTCACTTCGTATAGTTGTATAAAAACCACGCCGACAAAATAACATTAAAGAAAAAAAAATTGAAGACACAATTAATTCTAAAACAATGTTTTCAAATCAGTTCAAATCAGATTGGATATGCTCCATCGAACAGTCTGTAGTTCATGAGAAAATGTAGTCTGGTAACAACATCCGATTATCCGAATCAACACAGATTACTTTTTAATAAGGGAAAATTAATCTTTAATAAACATGCATTAGCAAATGCATTAACGCATCTTATGTTACTAAAATTAAAACGCCTCATTACAAAAAGGTGAGCGAAATTGAGAATTGAGCTAAGCTATAATTTATACTATTAAGAGAAATCATTTATTTTGTTTGTAATAAGTTCTTTTTTTTATATTCGATAGGGAAGCGCTTGCGAATGCGAACCACGATCTTGCCTGATGGTAAGCTAAGATGTGGCCTAAGATAGAACGCGCTTCCCTAGAAGGTTCCGTTCACTCTTCTCTTGAAGACCCCCAGATTGTACTCGTCGGGGAACACAGACTCGGGAAGCATGTTCCAGTCCCTTGCGGTTCGAATGAAGAATGTTTAAAGTTTGCAGTTTGAGTCTTTACCAATTTTATTGGTAAAGTTTGGAAGTTTGTTGGTTGGAAGTAATTTTTGGAACCACTGAACCCGTTTTATAAATGCTTTTATCAGTAGGAAGCTACGTTATTTTTGAGTAACATAGGCAACATTCTATTTTGGAAAAGGAAAGGAAAATTGGGATAAATTGGGATTTTGGGCTATCCCAAAATCCCAATTTATCCCAATTTTCCTTAACTTAACCGAGCAGCTTCGCCCGTGACTGGATTAACATATCGTCGATGTAATTTTTCATACAAACTATCATCCCCTAATTTAGAACTTTAAAAGTTGATTTTAGAAAAAAAATTGACCCCGGATATACCATATCCATGCCAAATTTCATCAAAATCGGCTCAGGTGTTAAGCCGTAAAAGCGTTAACAGAAAGACAGCCAAAAGAAAGAAATACAGACTTTTAAAAATTTGTCTTTTTTGAAAATACTAAATATGAAATAAAAATATTTCATCATCATAAAAAATATAAATATTCTTATTTATTACTAGACACTAGCGAACCATCTAGCTGTATATTTTTTGTGAATGCCACAAGGGCCTTAAAGAAATTGACAATAATATTTTTCCCAAATAAAAACTACTCGATGTGTAGTAATACAATCCATGCAATCGTTTCAGTCCGAAGAAGTAACGCACATACATACATAGGTACACAAAAAAAAATTGCATTTATAATACTAGTGTAATTAATTATAACATCGTGGTTAAGGTAGTACTTCCACTGTTTTATTTTGATACTTGCTTATTTAAAAGAGTTTAATGAAACAAAAAACATGTTATGATGTTTTATCTCCGTAACCGGCGTGTTTGGATGAGGAGTCGAGTTATGAATCTGGAGGAAGCAAAGCAAGTCTGTCTGGACCGTGATGTATGGCACTCGATTCTCTCGGCCTACCCCGTAATGGAGATAGCGTGAAGATATGTTGTTGTTGTATCAATACTTTCTGTATAACGTAATCGTACTAAAACTGCAAACAACTGACTTCCCATTTCCTGTATCTCCGGAATCCTGCATCATATCTTCACCAAATTAAAATGAGGCCATCTGGGAAGTATAAGACCCTTTGGAATAAAAAAAAGAAATTTTCCAAATCGCTTAAGGCATGTTTGGGTAATCAGTGAACATACATTTAAAAAAAGATTCCGATGAATTGTTAACCTCCTCCTTTTTGGTAAATCTGTTGAAAAGCAGTCTTATCAGTGATATCAAGGAAATAATTCTTTGAGTTTGAGTTACTTTTTTCAACACAGCCACGCTCTAAGAAGGTCTTTCGTGGTAACAATATGTAGAGATATTATAGCAGTACAAATAAATTACCGAACACTTTTCAAACAACGCACTAATAAATGACAGATGGAAAAAATCCTAAACTCATATGTCTAAAAAATACACATGTATTCCTTTGTTACAATATAAATACCATAATATGCCTTTAAAAGACTAATTCGGCAGATCTTTATTGTTTCTATACATTTTAAAAACTTTTATTAGCTAAAATTAACAACCACACATGACTTAATAATAAATAGCAACATTTCTGCACTAAAAACTCCCTGCAAAATAAAAAATCAAACAGCTTTGGCCATAAGTAAAGCAGACATCGAGCTCCAAACTGTGTTCGTTGTAGAAATTTTATGATTATAAATATTATAAAAAGATAAACACGCTTTGGAGTTCGGCATTCCACTCGGGCAAATAAAATATCTATAGTCGTTTGAAACATCAACATGTACATCAATTTTCAACAAAAACTATTTACATATTCAATGTTGACATTACAATATCGACACCACTATCCGTATTGGGCCTTCAGGAATACGATCACAAATTTTAGAATAATGATATCTACACAAAATAACAGCTATTGTCGTTTTCTGCAAATTTGCCAAATTAGACTGGCATAATTGTTAAGATATGCAGGATTTACTTATTAAAAATTGAATCGTTTCCATGGCGCAGTAGTCGAATGATATGTCGGGTGTTAATTGTGATATGTTTTACCTACTTACAAGCTATAAGTAGTATGTACAAAACAATCTTCGTAGGCCATTACGTACAATGTATTTGGAATGTCGATATTCTAATGTCTTAATAACATCCGATTGAAATCGGTGACTAGAATAACGTTTCGCGCGAATGAGATGCACGATCAATACGCATCGGTAACACGGGTCGGCTAGTTAGTTCAGTGCCTTCAGGACCGCCGCTGTCCGTGGAAAATTGTTCAACTTCATCGTCAGTGGAATCAGCGTCATCTTCTACGAAAACTGAATCCGCACCCACCGAAACGAGATCACACTCTACAGCGAATGATGGTCCTACACTACCAACTGACGCGAGAGGCGCTAGTCTTTCACTTGGACACGGAGAAAGTCGGCGCTCTGGTAAAGAGCAAACAACCGACGAACCCCGCCTTTCCAAATAAGAACTCCCAGAACTAGAGCAGGTCGCCGAACTAAAACGTCTATCACGAGGACCAGCTGATGTCCGCCTTTCCACAAATCTTAAAGCCGAACCAGGAAGAGAATCACCACGTAATGTAGACAGTCTGCGTGAGGGTGCTAGCAACGTTCCGTACCCCCCACCGTAAGACATAAAACGCGAAGTCCGAGGCCATGGTGGTTCTTCTCCTAATGATGGTCTCGAACGCGCGCGTTCAGATAGCGCTTCTTCAATAGCTGCCGTCAATTGTCGCTCCTCCTCTACGGCTTGTTCCTCTGCCACTACCGCTTCGGCTAGTTCTACTAATTTAGGATCATTTAGAGCCTTCACTGATTTACTCCGACTTTTATAAACAATAAGGAATACCATAAGCGCGAAAAAACCGCCAAGAGTGGCGGCTATTCGCACGCCCGTCATGACATCGTAGGTTGCGTAGAACTCGATTCGCACGCGATCCCGGTCCGCCTGTGTGCGATCGGTTGTATTTTCAACCACAGTTTTTTCTGCACCACTCCATCCATCTTGATGTTCCATGACGCGGTCAAGTGTTCATCGCCTGTAAAATACAAGTGTAGTTATATTTCTCTTATCATATCAACACAACGTCAACAGAAAGCTTTTAGATAGTGAATTCGATGATAAATCAGAAAGCAAGATAAAACGTCGAAATTTGTTTGGCGTAAATTGTAAAGGACAATAATAACGTTTGGACATTTAATTAAGTGCCATTTTAAACTCGATACGATGTATTAATTATATCCCAGCCATGACGATGGCGAAACATGTTTGAACCATAATACCGCATACAATACTTTATACCAAATCATGGGTCAGGAAGATTTACTCGTTTCCTCAAATTCTTTATACAAAACATCGATTTTAGAAGCTCCCGACCAGACCAATTTGGAAATGGTATCTCGGTGCTTTAAGTAGTTTCTCTAACGCTACATTCTAATTGTTTCCTGCATTAACTCTTCTTTCTATACCAACGGTGAGCTTTCCGTACTTGCTAAAACCACATAAATAAAATCTGTGAAGCGTCTCTCGTCTGCAGGCCTTCCTTTAAACTTCCCGCTAAATTGAGGTATTTTAAAAGTAGCAAAAGCTTTACCACCGAGTAAGCATCGTTTTTTTTTGCTCAGAGTTAAAAAATCTAAAGTTTGTAAAAATCATAATATTTTATTTTTTAAAATAATGATCGATTTTGATCTTTCAAATGGCATTCAACGCAATTTTTGAGCTCTAGAACGTTATATTAATTATCGATAGGTTGAAAATTGTCAAAGTGAAAAAAAAAAACATTTTTAAAAAACTTGCGCCACTGATAAATCCTGAACATATCAACCAATTTTGATCCAATAAACGGTATTTGACGCAGTTTTTAGTAGAAGAGCTATTTAGATTTTGAAAATGGGTATATTAGTCTGAAAGCTATTTTTAAAAGTTTGCTGTAAATAAGACAATTTTAAAACAAATCTTAAAACTATGTTTATTATTAGTAATATTATTAAATACACACATTGATACAGTTTGAGTGATACAGTTGCAGTGTTTTTGTTGAAATTTTCAGGCAACTTTTAGATTAGCCCATCAGATGATCCTGTGAAGTTAAGTGACAATCGGACCAACAATAAGTAATAAATACATTTACAACACACATATTATACATATTATGTGTGTTCCCTGCGTATTTTAAAACAGTTGCAGTGTTTTTGTTGATATTTTCAGGCAACTTTTAGATTAGCCCATCAGATGACCTTGTGAAGTTAAGTGATCAACAGATTTATTTTATGATTTTCATATTTTGGGTTCATATTTTTTGGGCACGGATTTTATAAAACCTTTACCCAAATACGTGTATAGCAAAAGTACGAGTACAATTCGTGCGAATCCAAATTTGAAAAGAAAAAATATATACTCATTTATTTGAGCTAAGGTAAAACAAACATAGTTTAAGATCTTCTGTTATTTTCAACTACTTCCTCATTTATAATATCTAGTAGTATCGTGAATGCCGCGCCGTATGCCGGCAAAACACTGGAAAACCGAACAACAATGTTGTCACTAAGCGATTTCCGTTAGGCAGTTGCCGCTCTTTGTCGCTCGACGTACCTATCTGGGACGCGGTATATCGCCGTTGGCCCGTTTTCTATCCGCATTTGGTTTTGCACTGGATTACTTTAAATCTACACGTGTATAGTAAAGGCATATTCTCGGTCAGGGTCATTATGAGAACAACTTCAAATATGCAGTTTTAAATGATGAAATGCATGTATCTACAAAACTTTAATCACACTCACTATTTATCGCCTCTGTGGTCTAGTGGTCCGGTGTCGGAGTTGACCACATGAGGTCCCGGGTACGATTCCCGGGGCGGGCAATTCAAAAGATGTTTTTTTCAGTTTTCTGATAAAAACGTTGCCTGGGGTTGGCGATAGGCTTGCTACCTATCACATTGTGGGACTGAGTATCTTCGGCTAATTGCGGGTGTATTGGTTGTACGTCTGCCTACATCTTCGGGGATACGGGCATGAAGAAACTTTTTTAAACACACAATCGGTTAGAACTTGCAGGTATATATTTTATTGTTTCAGTTCGACAAAATTGTCGTCGTTGCACTTCTGCACATTTCATATAACATTTTCATCAACATCTCAGTTTGTTATTCATTGTTATCATTGTTATTATGATTACTGATCGTATTTTCGAGACAAACTTCGTAATAACTCTGTCCATTGCCTTCCAGTTGCGTTCACCCGATTGTCGATTTTATTGCCAAGTAAAATTTTCAGCTTAACTTACGACGTCAAGTAAGTGATTACGATTACGATATGAGAAAACTGTACGTAATTATCTTCTTAAAATTAGATTCTCGAATGCTCGTAGGGATACAATAAAAACAAAACGTTAGGCTTACTTTTCCATCTGTATATTTTTTTATTCATACAATTTATTATGAGCTTAACATTCCTATATGCATGCTATTATTATGTGTGTACAATAAAGTATTAAATAAATAAATAAATTATAAATAAATTATTTTTGACCCTTCCCCCTACTACAAAACTTAGAATCCTAAGCTGTTAGAAAAGGCACATGTAGTTGTTTAAGGACAAGTGAATAATTGCAGAGAAATTACTGTTTCTCCATGCCTTCTCAGGATGTGACACAACGTCAGCAGCGTATAATATGGGCAAAGTAAAATTCATAAAAATTTTGCAGAAGCATTCTTAGTTAGCTAGTGGAACATTATTTCTCAGTAAGAAAGTCGAGCCAGCTTTACTCAGTATTGTTTGGCGAACGTTTTTTCGTCTCTTTATATGGCGGAAATACTCTGGATACCCTGAGATACAAACGATTCGCTAAGACGATGACAAAAATACAGTTAATATTATCTCCTCACTTCCTCCAAAACAAGATCCTTTTCCACCGTCTCTGAGTGCATCACCAGATTCAGTCATGGCTCGGTAAACATTGTGATCCAGAAGATTGGGGCTGGAAAAAACATGGAAAATTTTGGTACCAATCCAAACTTCCAAGCGTCCAGCACCCCCCGAGATTATGAAATTAATCTTTTGCATTTTTTTGTTAGTTGCCGAAAAGCAGGCCTCAAATGTTCAGCAATGGGCCTTCATTGTCATGGTGAAAGCCACAGTAACATCGTCGACGTCCATACTCAGGATATTACATCATCAAAGTATCTTCACGCCCGTATGGCCGAAAGGTTAGGCCGAGGTACAACCAAGCAACCATTAGCCGGAGATACTCGGTCCCACTATGTGATAGCTGGCAAGCCTATCTCCAACTGGACACTTTTCCAATCCCGGGCAACGTTATTTATATCAGAAAACTGAAAAAACTAATTTTTTTATTGCCCGACCCGGGAATTGAACCCGGGACCTCGTGTGGTCAACTCCGACACCGGACCACTAGAC
>DWBA01000641.1:0-12564 GCA_018236825.1 Apodemia zela | reverse complement strand
TTTAAAACTACGCAACGGATTTTGATGCGGTTTTTTTTAATAGATAGAGTGATTCAAGAGGAAGGTTTATATGTATAGATTGTACCCGTGCGAAGCCGGGGCGGGTCGCTAGTTTATTTATAAAATAAATAAAAACCAAGTAGGTTAGTAGTTAAATAAATGCAAAGTTAATAAACAGTCCAAAAGTCATTCATTATTTGTCCCAGTCTCGTGGCAGTCACTAGCTTAATAAATCGGGACGTATGTTCACGTTAGGCTTATGGCATAGTGTTGTCAAACTTCATCTCGAAACTGACACTGGACAGTGACAAGCACAGATAAGTGAAAAAAAGATCAGCAAAAAGTTTGAGAAATCTTCCAAAGTTCAGCCTTTTTGCTGTTCTGGGACCCTCTGAAGAACAGACCATCTGCCATTGTGCCAGGCAGTTCGTAAAAGGCGATACAGTGGCTGTACATGTTACTACTATCATTAATCCCAAAGGGTAGACTTTGCCAACGTGTTTGGTACCACTGTCGACCTATTCTTGCGGCAATAGCGTCACAAGTATTGACGACATTGACATTGTCGTGATTTACTGTTATTTTGGACAAGCTACCTTACCCTCCAAACCGGAACATAACAGTAACAAGTTTTAACGCTAAGTAGAGTTATGTTTTTTTTTTTGAAGTGGGTAGCAGTCTGATTTTCTGTGTTTACCAGAATTACATGTATCAATAAGTTACGTAGTAACTAATACCTAGTCTGTGAGTTACTCCATGACAACTTACTTCATAGGTTCTGGGAATATGGTTAAAACCCATCTTACGTCGTCTATATACGCGATATCTGTGTTTGTGGTTTGTGGTTAGAAGAAATATTGAGCATAAGTGCCTACAACTGACAATGACTTTCGACATATTATACAGTCAGAATAAAAAATATGTAAGCATGTAAAACGTCCAATGTATGTTAGGTAAATATTATTTTTAAATATTAATAGTTCATCACCCTTGTGCAGTAAGCAGAGTGAACTTTAGAAAGATCACCATGATTCACCGGTACGTCATTGGATGAGTGAGTGGTGATCCCATTGCAAGTCCCTGTGTTGATCCAGGACCTCTTGTTGTCACATGGATAAGTTTTCCTGCTACATTACCTTCTAAACCGGAACATAACTGTGATAAGCATTGACACTATTGTGGCAGGCATAGGTAAGGGTGATACCAAACCCGGTAGAAACATTACAGAACTCTACCACCTAGTAGTCAAGATGGTAGTGACATATAGCCAATTTTTCGCCTTTTACGAACTGCCTGAAAGAATCGCAGGTAGCTAGTCTATTCTTCGAAGTTGGCCAATACCGAGGTAAAGAAAGTATCTTCACGCCCGTATCCCCGAATAGGTAGGCAGAGGTACAATCAGTGCACCAACGATTAGCCGAAGACACTCTATCCCACATTGTAAAAGGTGGCAAGCATATCGTAAACCGGCCACTAATCCAATCCCGGTCAACGTTTTTTTTTATTAGAAAACTGAAAAAACACCTTTTTAATTGCCCCACCCGGGAATCTAATCCGAGACCTCATGTGGTCTACTCCGACACCGGACCACTAAACCACAGAGGTAATTTATTACATATTAGGTTTTACGCAAAGCTCGGCGCAGAGGGCGTCATCGGTACAAAACGTAAACAAACCGCTGTCATTTTAATCGTTATACGTAAATAGATCTTTGTAGTTAATGTGAAGAGTATAATATAATCACTACGTTTCTAGCACAGACTAGTAAAGAGAACTAAATTTTTTTAAATATAATAACATGGCATCCTAATTCCTACGGCCTTTTAAAGGTGTATAATTTAAAAAAAAAACTGCTTCGAGAACGTGATGCGAGTTTGAAGGAGAAATGGATTTGGTGAAAAGGAACGGCAAGAACTGTTATCGTTTCCGCTAGTTCTGAACTCTGGCGTGAAAAAAATGTAGTATTATCTCCCATTCCGCCATTCTACTTAGAATGGTTAAATTAAATAATTACCTATAGGCTACAATACTTTTTCTTAGAATGTTACAGTGCCATTGTATAATTTTGTCACTTCTTTTATAGGTTTTAAGTTTTGCTTTTAAAACTTTCAAATAGCAAAAGATAGAGAGAGTGTAAGCTAATTTCGTCTATCTAACTTCTTAGTTCCGCCGAACACGCCCATTCTACAGCCTGTAACTCATACATTTTTAAATTTGTCAAACGTCATATATCTGTCAAGTGCCGGAAGAAAAACACCGAGTGGGGCGACATAAGTGACAGGCGACAGCAAAGAGCTTCAGGATTATTGTTTATCAATTGAAGTACAAAAATACCTGTAAAATATCCCAAAATAACTAAAAAATGGCTGACTCTACTTTAAATGACATAAACAAAATGAAAGTCGTAGAATTACGAAAGGAACTAAAATCACGTGGTCTTTCTTATGCCGGTGACAAAGCTGAACTGGTAACGAGGCTCCAAGAGGCATTATCCCAAGAGGATAATGGAGATTTAACAATAGACTCTGATGAAATTGATTCTGACGGAGTGCTTGAAGATGAAGATGAAAAAAGTCAAAATGATATACTTGAAGAAACGGCAACAGATTCAATAAATGAGGAACTAGCACTTGCAGATCATTCAGAAACCAAATCGACTGATGAATCTAAACCACAGAGGACCTTAAAACGAAAAGCTTCAAACAAATCTTCTGACGAAAAGGAGACCGAGAATAAGGAAGGTGGATCAAAGAAAATTGTACTAAACCGTACAACATCCATTACAGCCACTGCAAACAAAACAGATGAAAATAAAACTGAAGTTACACCTGAAACAGAATCATCTACTAAAGCCTCTACTAATAAAATTAAGATAACATCAGACATGGACCCTAAGACAAGGCTAGAGATGCGTGCTAAAAGGTTTGGATTACCAGTAAAGGTCAGTGATGCAGATAAGAAAGAAGCTAGAAAACAGAGATTTAACCAAGGTACAGTCACCAGTACCACTTTGAGTTCAAATTCTTTAGCTGATAATTTAGAAAAGTTAAAGAAAAGAGCAGAACGATTTGGCCAATCTGTATCCTCAATTATGACTGTTATTGAAAACAAGGAGAGGTTGGAGAAACGCAAAGAAAAATTTAGTACTGTAAAGTAGTTTAACATTTATTTAATTCCTATAGTTTATAAGTCATTAATATTGTTTGTTATATTCCAACACAATAGTTTGTACCGCAGATTAAATGGATATGCCTTTCAAGGTAATTTCTTAGTTTGTCAGTATAGCTTGCATTTACACCCATTTACAGAGTTATACTACTTATGCCTTAATTACACCTACCGAGTAGAGTGGTGAGACAGTGTGCTCAGCCGAGCGCTCTGTGTTTGTTCCATAAATTTAGTATACTTTGAGATTGGCTATGCAAAAGAGTCTGAGCATAGCCACGTGTATGTTAGAGCAAGATAGACAGACATGACCATTCACGTATATGCTAATCGGGCTGTAACGGCCTAACAATTAGTACAAGTGAACATAAACCTTGCGTTTTTGGAAACATTTTAATTATGTGTTAGTATAATGTTTATGAGAGTGATTGGTCATTGTTACGTTGGCTGTACCTGGATGTAGCTCATCCAAGAAAGAAAATGCGATTTCACACACACACATATACAAATATGTTTTAGTCTCGCTTAACAATTGACATTTCCAATCTTAGAGTATACTAAATCTATGGTTTGTTTAGTACAAATATATACAGAGTGCTTGGCCGAGTGCTTTGTCTCGCCTCTACTGGGTAGGTGTAATCAAGGCATTACTGATGAAATACAGTCACTCAGAGTGAGTGAGAGTGTCGAATGAGATGACAAGGATTAAAAATTAACCTTGTCATCTCATTTGACACAATAAAGTAGTACAACATGGCTTATTTCTATTTTGTCACAATATAATATATCTACAAATGTTTGCTCATATGTGCTGCGACACATTCCCTTCCCAATGCCATGTTTATTAGTATTCATGTGGTCTGTGGTTTGTACTATTAGATTTAAGAATTACTTTAAAAAAATTAAAATTGACAAACCTATTTGACATCAGGTAAATAAATTTCAATTACTTAATTTTTATTTGCATATGTAAATGTTTCTATTACATTCAATATAATATAAATTTTACAGAAGTAAAATCTTATCTATGTTTGTTAACATATAAGTTCAAACTCATATTTGTATAATATGATAAATTTAAAGAGACGAAATATTCTGTTGTTTATGTATGTTTGATTTTTCTAGCTATAAAAAAGTAAATATAAACATAAATTCTATAATGTATATTATAATTCACACAGCCATGATTACCCTGCTTACCCTGTAAGAAATCAGGCGTGAAGATGTGTTTGTGCTATATTTGTGTCTATATATTGACAAATATTAGTTTGGTATTTTACTTTTTCCTGCTGCTACAGTGAAACAGCTTTTCACTGTGTTGTTCCAGTTTGCAGGATAAGATTGCTGGTAATTTAATGTATGTGCCACAAGCACATCTTAGCAACATGGATGGCATTATATTATTACATCTTTGGCGTCTTCTTCTATAGATGATTATTTCTTTCTAGTTATCTTATGATTAAAGTACTTATATAGTAATGATATCTTTATCCTTTAGGAGAGCCAGCTGCTTGTTTGCTATCTAATGATTGAAACAAACAAATATTAATGTTGGCAAATGCAACAATTGAGATCACCAGTCACCACCCATTCCATTAACTGATAATTCGGTAAATCATTTTGAAATAATATTTGGTTCATTCTAATTTTTATTACTCGGCTTATTTTGGTTACTCGGCTACAGGTCTGGTGATATTTATTTTTTATATAAAAAAAACATGTCGTTATTATCCTCAGTTACTTAAAAATTTGTTTAAAACAGTGTCTTACACAATTCGTGTCCCAATTAAATAACAGTTTCTCTGTATGTGAAATTCTATCCATTGGTCCCAGTAGACCTAACCTCCGAGATGATCTAGTAAAGGAACGACTTGAAGATTTAGCCAAATAACCTTTAGCTGTTAAGTCTACAATATAGTCCATGATTTGATTTATTTCAATAGTCATCACTGGTGTGTTCCAGTTTACAGGGTAAGGTAGAGCTGGTAACTTGTTCGTGTGGCATTACCATCACTACACACAGATTAAACACACCATTAAAGTATGATATAATAAAAAAGAAAGGTGCAGGGACATTTAGGGAAGTCCTATTAGTAACAATAAAACTGCAAGAATAGACTTCCAATCCTCTATATTCACTAGCTAATTTACCATAATAGCAGTAAAAAAGTTTCAAACAGTTAAATACAAAAAATAGCACTTGCTCTTGTATAAATTTACTTTTGTGTCCCAAAGATTATTTGTCTAACTAGATGTTACACAAACTAAACAAGGAGGTTACTGTTCAGTACATTAAAACATGGTTATTTCTTTTCTATGAATGGGAGAGTTTTGCATAGGGATGAGGATTTACACAACTAGGTATTCTTATAAATAGGTTATAGTATTTGTTTCCAAGTACCTATGAGAAGTATTTTTCATGCCATCCCCGTCTATGCTGTTACGGTAGAGGTGACTAATGATATTGCTAGAAATATAAGGCGCTGCTTTAGTTAAAAAAATACATCAGTTTTAGACTAAGTATTCTAATTTTGTTTTTTAATATTGTGATGGGTCATGCAAGTATTTTTACTTACAATATAATTAAACAATATTGTGCACCTTATTTACATTAAAACGTAAATCAATTTCCTTTAACAAATACTTTAAACTAAAGTATTATGAAGTCATAATATCTGAAGTTTGTAATTTAAAAAAACTTGCATACGATGATGACCTGTCTATTCATATAATTAAGGAGCACAAATTTACAATTGCTTTTAAATATGTTAGGTATGTTAATAAGCCCTACAAGTTTTCCTTATGTGGAACATACATAAGTATGTTTAAACATACTTTAAAAACCTGTTCAATTTGACTTTGCTTTGGCTCAGTGACTCAGTCAAAAATATTTTGTCCATTTCTGTCTGAAGTTTGGATTAAAAAATATTTAAAAACACTCCTGTTCAATAGCTATGTTGTGAACAAATATCAAGTCAATCCATGGGATAGTTATTGAGTAATGCAGACAAACATACAGATGCTATTTATTAATATATAATGATTGCGATAATGGAGTAGCCTAAAAGATGCTCTCTTTATCAAAAAGAGAATTTTTCTAACAGAAAGTCTAAAATATATCCGTACATTGTTACTGCTAATAAATTAATATTAATTAATCTTAATTTTTTCTACAGCTCTTGTAGTAAATATATAAAGTAGAATAATATAAATTAATGAATTCATTTAAATATTAGGGGTTTAAGTAAAGTTAAGCTTTCTGTGAGAAAATTAAAATGTAGAATATATGTTTAAATTCATTTAATTCATAATAATATACCCTTTTCTTCAGATAAAACTACCTACAAAAGTTTCAACGTGTCACATGTAAGTTCTAGGATAATATTGTATGTGTTCCAGTACTGTTTATTTAATAGAATAACAGAAGAAAAAGACAGGTACAGAGCCCTAATGTTAATTGAGTGTTCATTTGATAGTTTTATAAACATATAATTATCAGCTATCATCAAAAAAGGGTAGTTCCATAAAATCTTCAATTGCAAAATCTACTGGGCATGTGTTACCATATTTACTCTCATTTATCTTAAAATCTTGAGGAATATGTAGGTTATAATCCATATACACCTCTTTATGTAAATGTGCCCACCTAGTTGCTACTTCTTTATTTAAAGATTTTCTAAATGCCATGCAATGCATGTGTTTAAATTTTTCATATTTTATTCTAGAAAATCCTATACAAGCTAAAGTATATCTCCAACATTTCATTAATTTACAGTTTGCCCCTACGTGTTTGGAATCAGGTGTACTTATTAATAACAAACCACCAGGTTTTAATAGCTGGTAAGCTGTTTTACAAGCTTGTATTCGTAACACTGAACTTGGTATATATTCTAACAAAAAACAGAATGTTATTACATCAAAGCTTTCTTCTTTTAATTGTTGTATAGCACCATTTAGCACAATAGTTTTACATCCAGTTAATACATTTAAGAAGTCACATTGCACAACGATATTATTGGCTGGACATAAATCTATGGCTAATACATCTACAAAATTGTAAACATTAAAGGGATTATAACAACTTCCAACATCGAGGAGCTTTATCACATCTGAATGTAATAACTCATTGTTAATTAATACATTTATCTTTTTCCCAATTTCAATTTCCTTAATGTTGTGATACAGATACCCATCATTGACAAAATAATTATAGGAGAAGTCGGCTGCCCATTTGATACGACTTGTAGCTTGACTTAAAGCATCTAAACTGTTTTCCGTCCAAAATGTTGTAGCTAATTTTTCCATATTTTGTGCATATGCACGTAACATTTCTGTATTTTTACAATGATCTTCCCAGGCTCTTTCAGCACCCACTAAAGCACTACTTTGACGAAGAGATAAATGTACATTTTTTAAATATTGAGCTAACTTTTTGTGTTCATCAGTTGCCATTGTTATTGAAGTAATAGATTCATGAATTGAATTGGAAATAAAAATATATATTTACAAATATATTCCAAAATAAAGTTTTACATTAAAAATAAACAGCTAAATAAATAAATACAATCACCGCTGTTACAGGTTAATAACCACAGAAAAGTATAGTCCAAGATTCAAGAAGTAGTGTCTCCATTCAAAGAGTATACAATCTGATACAATCACTACCGTCACTTTCGCTACGTAGTTTAAATTAAATAATTACAAATCACAATACTTTTTATACGTAGTAATTGTTTATCGTAGTATGCACAGACTAATTATTGTAGTATGTAATATGTATTTAGATTTCAGTATCCACTATCCATTGCCCCTAGTACAAGTGTTTTTACACTTAAAAGGGGACCCCAAACTTTCCCTTTGTTAATTTAATATCGGTTACTGAAATAAACAAATTTTAATTAACCATTCTCCAACTCAATCCAAAGAAACTCATTCAGATACTGTTCAGGATTAACAAGTACCATAGACAAGTACCTAGTCCAAAAAGTATTGTAATTATTTTACTTTAAACCTAGTCTGTTCTGTGGACTCAATCCAAAAAGTATTGACAAGTTACTTTATGGTATTGACTCAATCTGTCAAAATTACAGTGTTTCTAGCCTAAAAATACATCAGATCACAGAAGCAGGGTTGGATTTAGGTACATTAAAAAAGATGGTACAAAAAAATTAAAAGGATAGTATTTAACCCAAAATTATAATACACAGTGAAGGTAAAATTTACTCCTCTTCTAAGTTTTCCAGTTCTAGAATATTTCTATCTTCATCCTTGGCATTTAATTTCATCAACATATCCTCAGTAGGAATAAAATTAGTACAATTTCCACTTTTGCTACCGCTTTTGATGACGTCACAAGACAATAAAATAGGTGTCTACGGATTGTGTTGCCAGTTTGTTTCGTATCTTAGCCTTGGTACGATTCACTTTATTGAACATTCCTTCGCAGTCGGCATTTGCATGTGGAAGTACTAAACAATCTAGGAAAAATTGTAATGTATGACGTAAAACTAAGCATTCGGGAGCAAATTTTAAATTATAGTATTTTAGCGTATTATCCTTAGATGTGGATTGTATATTTATAGTACAAAATCCAACCCTGCCTCCACTACACGCTGCTTTCCCAATGATTTTTGACTAAGCGAACTCCCCCGCGCGTCTAGTGCCGACTGCCATTACCATCTTTGGTGTCTATAGGCGATGATTGAATCTTTCCATCAGGAGACCCATCTGCCTGTTTGCTATCTTGGTATAAAAAAAAAGACTGCCGGCCATTGGGTAGGGCGAGAAAACTGATCGCTCTATGCGCAAATTGGCAAATCCAAGAAACAATCTAGAGCGAATAATAAAATATGGATAGCGCCTTTTAAGCGCTATGCTTCGTGCAAGTGTGCGGCGGAGTACACTAAAATCCTGGAACAAGTTCTACGGTTTTTTTACTGTTTCCATGAAATATCAAGTATGTGAGCCAGAATGGCACTCGTGTAGCGAAGGGTATCTGAAGCGTGGAATTATTACCACCTGCATCATTCATCTTTGTATATTATTAATTATCCGAGATCGTTATGTTAGCCTGTCTCTTAGATGTAAGCAACACCCGTATTTGAACTACAACTCAAAAGGTGACAATTTTTTTACAGCATTGTATAGTACTTAGGGTTGGACTATATCTGTCAGGCGAGGGATGCCTTTTTACGTCGCCCTATCCTTCTCTGTCACCCTAAACTGCTATTAGCTAGAGCGAGAAAGTTAGCGGGAATGTTAAGCATGCCGTGGAATCCTTGAGGCGATCGGCCAAATGCAATGACTGGCAGAAAGGCTCGCGCTGAAGCATGCTGATGCTTATTTGGATGTTTAAAAAGCTCACTTATTATACCCTCCGCTAGTACTAGTTAGCAGTCTGTGTTGCCCACTTGCATAAAATGAAACAATCATAATTGAATATTATTTTTATTCGTATATCTTTTTTATTTGTATCTAGAATTTAGACGCAATTTAATAGAAACTCTCATAACTTATTACAAAAATCACACATGTCGTACATAACTCAAAAATATCTCTTCCTATTAAACTAACAATGACAATATCTATTTATGCACTCTATTTACAAAGCTTTGACAGTTACAAACATTAAATTAAACAGTAAATAAGGTAAAATTACATGGAGTAAATATTTTGTCATTTTTTTATCAAATATAATCAATCGTGACATGAACACAACTAAAAACCACTAATGTGTAATGTTGTTCACTGTTGTCCAGTATCCTCTGTTTAAATGACGTATGTCATACAAATGAAAACAAAGATTATTTATGTATTTATAAATGAAAGTGAGAAAACCTGAGAACCAACAGCTTATTGAATTACAGTTAAAAACATTTTTACATTATGATTCAGATAAGTGGCCTCCCTACTAACATATCATGCGTTAAAGTTATCGCAACCAGGCATGAAAGCACAATGCTTCATTGATTGCTGCGTAAATCATTTTAACTAACTTCTAATTAGTAAACTTATCTGAACCAGTCATTTTATGCTTATATCTTTTCATGAACAACCTTTTATAAAATAATATTGTGTTAATGGTAAACTTATAATTATTGTACATGTCTAGGAGCTTCTCCAAATTAAAGGCGATAAAAACCATATTCCCAGTTAAAATATAGTCATATTTGCTCAATATAACATTTGTGTGTTTACACTAACCAGCATGTTACGCAAAAAGTTAGAAACCCGTTATTCTACCAAAGACTACAATTTGGTAGTTTTTGGCTGAATTTATAGTGTGGTTAAATATCATTATACCCACTAAATTTGGCATACCTTTATAGCTATTTGTCTCCTAGTTCAAATATCAGATAAAACAAAATATTATGCGGAAATACGCAGAGAAATCAAAATTATGCCATATAAACCTGTTATAGGTAGAATAGAATAGAATTTTTTATTTGCATGAAAATGGGTTATCCTATTCTATTCTATAATAGTATGTCAAATCATATTCATCTCGTAGTGAATCTGTAATTTTTATTCTATGGGATTATTTTCTATCTACCCTCTTTCAAATTCACTCGGGAACCGACGTGAGTAGCAAGCCAACTTGTACCAAACAAACCAGCCATAAGACTGCATGCATATTTCTTCTCTTTTAATGCTACAATTGCTGTATGCTTCCCACAAATTTACAAAATGTATGTGTGCGCGTCGTGTACTTACGCGCCATGTTAGAACTTTTCTCTAATCTCTATCCCAAAACTCCCTACTACTACTGCGTCGCGGAACTTCAATAATCGCCCATAGAATTCAAAGATGTTAATTTTTTTTATCATAAGATAGCAAACATGCAAATAGCTCTCGAGAAGAAAAAATACAACCATCGCTTATAGACACCAAAGATATTAATGGTGCGTTACTATTGCTGTGGCAGGTGTTAATGCCACATGCATAAGTTTAGTGGCTTACCCTTCAAACCGGAACACGACAGTGACTAGCAATGACGATATTATGGCAGGAATAAGTAGTGCTCTTCCTTTTAGTAGTAACAAATGGTATGAGACACGTCTGGCCACCATTTGCGTGTACTAAGTGCCCAGCCTCCCTATTCACGTAACAAAACGTCAATCAGTCGAAGCGCTTAAGAGATCTTACACACATTAACACGATACAACGTCGCGTTGTGCTACGACATGGCAGAATGTATAACAAAATGTGTAAGAGCCTTAAACGCTTCGACTCGATTGACGTTTGTTACGTGAATCGGGCCCCTGCTTGTTTGTTGTCCTGTGTTTTTTTATATCATAAGATAGCAAACACCCAGATGGGTCTCATGATGGAAAGAGTCAACCATCGCCTATAGACACCAAATATATTAATGGTGTGTTGCTGTCTTGTGGCGAGGTCTTAATGCCACATGCATAAGTGTACAGGCTACCTCACCCTCCAAACCGGAACACGACAGTGACAAGCACTGACGCTATTGCGGCAGGAATAGGTAAGGTGGTGGTACCAGACCCGGGCGAGACAATGCTGAACTCTACCACCTAGTAGCGACGATGTTAGTGGCTCACATACCTTGTGTGATGTCGTACATCCCTGACAGAACGACAGTTGGTCTATTCTACAAAGGAGCTCGAACCAACACGGAGGACAATTTATTCCGTCTTGATTATTACTCACCAATTTTGTGTTTGGGACTTGGGAATTTTACTGGGTAGGCAGAGAAAACCAAACTTCTATAGACTTTCCTATTCACCACGATTCAACAGTTTGTCGGGTGACGAGATTAGTGACGATCAAAATCGTTACATTTTACCGACCTGATAAAGATTATCGACTATTTGACTATATATCGACTATATCGGTAATCGGAAAGACGGCTTTGCATGCTTATCGGAGGTGTGGGAGTGGTAACACACTACCCGCCAAACTCTAAACTTCTCCTGAGATTTTAGATGTTGGTGATAAACCTCAAAAATCCGTAATAACACATTTGCACGATCTGAGTCAGTCAGACAAATAAATCAAATCAGAAACGTTTATTTATCCATTTATATTTTCAAAAAGTATTTAGAAATCGTCGAATAATGAAATTACCACCGGTTTAGAATGCCGATTCTACGAGGAAGATACCGGTAAGAAACCTCGTAGTTCCTTTTTAGAGTTCCGTACCTTAAAAGGAAAAAACGGAACCCTTATAGGATCACTTCGTTGTCCGCCTGTCCGTCTAACCGTCTGTTCGTCTGTTAAGACGCTTTTTCTCAGCAACGCGTAATGGTATCAAGTTGAAATATATATCAAACTAGCGACCCGCCCCGGCTTCGCACGGTTACAATATATACATGTAAACCTTCCTCTTGAATCACTCTATCTATTAAAAAAAACCGCATCAAAATCCGTTGCGTA
>DWBA01000640.1:0-12576 GCA_018236825.1 Apodemia zela | reverse complement strand
ACCCCCTGCTATTTATTTTTTCAATATTTTCAATGTACAGAATTGACCCTTCTACAGATTTATTATATGTATTGATATGATTCATAAATTTATTAAATCTTGTCTACAACTTATGCGGCTAAAGGTAAGATAGTGGGAACAAATTGAGCGTTTAATTGCTCAACGCCATCCTTTCATTTTTATTATTCATCCACTCATTTAATGTTTCAACTTCCCGCACCTAATCTTTCTTTTCTAGCGGTGTATTTTCTATTCCCGTTCAAAAACTTCTTAGAAATTGGTTCCAATACTTAATTATCCTTTCTCCTTCTTAGAAATTCTATTCTTCTTAGAAATTCTAATATTTTTTAGTTTTAATTACCTGTCATGATTGCATCACAAAAAAATAATGTCAGCTCTAAAAAAGTGAAAATATTTATTTTGTTGTTCGATCTCAATACTGTTTTACAGTAATTTAAATTAAAGCTTTAAATCTCACTGCAATTCAAACGAAGTTTTTATTCATGATGAGACTCGCAGGTAAAGGGTACTTAAGGACGTATAGTCTAGACGCTTCTAAGTAGTCCTGTGTCACTTACTTCACATGTTCTCAAGTAACACTTGCGTTTAATCTTTTCTCGCCCCATCCCTTTACATTTAGACCTGCTCAAACAAGTTTATAATTAGGTTAATTTTCCAACATCTCATTTAAAATTTATGTTTTATTATTAAAACTTTCGTGAGAAACTATTAATAAAAAACAGGACTCTACCTCAAACTCGTCCTCATTACCCTGATAAAGGACCTCATAAATGTATAGGTGTTCTCAGCAGGGTCAGAGGGTACTTCACACGGGCATATCGCCTACTACTTTATAAGGTGCAAATAAGGGCTCAATCAGAGTACTACTCTTACGGAGGCTCCTCAGTACCAGCTCTTTCCTTTTGATTGCATTCAACATAGAACGGCTCGAATCGTTGATGACAGGTCTATTGCAAATCGGATTGATTCTTTGGTAGAGACGTGACATCACCCTGCATTTTCTATCGGATCTATCATAGGGAATGTTTTGAGGCACTATTTGAATGAATTCCTGCCGCCGAATTTCACCATCAGACATTGCGACAAAATTCTAAGTTTAATTCACAACCGTGCATTCTCGAGACAACTTTTGCTCCACACTACTCTAGGACCAATTATCGGTGGGATTTTTCCCTAACGGATACGACTTAGAAACCTTCAAGAAAAACGCCTGCTTTTTAATTCTTAAAAGGCTGGCAACACAACTGCAAGGCC
This sequence comes from Apodemia zela, assembly GCA_018236825.1. Taxonomy (NCBI): domain Eukaryota; kingdom Metazoa; phylum Arthropoda; class Insecta; order Lepidoptera; family Riodinidae; genus Apodemia; species Apodemia zela. Next base: position 11,301 of record DWBA01000640.1, on the reverse strand, counting down.
CCTGGTATTGTAGTTGTCTATGGGCGGCGGTAATCGTCCATTTTTCCCCTCTTCTTTTAAAAAAAGGTATAAATAAATATAAATATTGCGGGACAAATTACACGAATTGATCTAACCCCAAAGTAAGCAAATTATTTGCTTGTGTTATGGGCCAGCGATACTAATACATAGAATTACATATATAAATACTTTTATACACAAATGTTTGTCCCTGCCGGGAATCGAACACTATTATAAGACTGACTATTATAAGTTCAAATTACGATTGATTATTTAATGTATTATTTACTGAGTACTGACATAGCTAAAATGTATAATTAATTGATAGTTAAGGTAATATTTTATGTAAAAAAAGTGAATATTGGTAAAAATGTATGTCCTACATCGCTAATAGGGACCATCGATTTCTTAATGAGATATGAAGAGGAAAAACTCATTTACTACATTTCTTTCTATAAAATAGGCAGGAAAAAATAATTAAAATGTATCTTAAGAATGGTAATTATGTTACTTAATTAGTTTTTTCTGTTATACGACGATATATTGTACAAGGCATAATAATTAATTTATTTGTGAGTGAGCGATTCTGATCGTAGCTACTACGTCTTTTTACTAGTCGCATTTCTACTCATTTTCTGTGTTCCGTGGCTGTATTGATATACTCAATAAATATATTTATTTAAGTAAATCTTAAATCTCAGTTTTATTTAATAACTTAAATATTTTTCCACCGCGTGTAATTTATTATTTGAACTATTGGAATTCGTTCGGAATTTCAATATTTTTATGCAAACAAGCAGATGTCATGCCTAACATCAAAGATGTTAGTGGCGTTTGGCGGGATGTTCATGCTACATGCATAGGTTCATTGCTCTCAAGTAGAACACTATAATTGTGTTCAGCATTGACTTTTTTGCGGTAGGAGTAGATAAGACTGGCACCAAAATCAGGCAAGTCGTTTCAGAAATCCACCACTTAATAGTCACGAAGGTAGTGACACGTTTGGCCAATAATTTGCCTTTTACGGACCATAGAAACCTTTTTAAACACAAAATCTTTTTTTTGTGATAAATTGTCCTTCTCTATTCATTACCTTTCTATTTTTTGATACTTAAGAGTACAAATACACCGCATTATTCAACGACTTTATTATATGTTCATCTATATAATATTATAAATGCGAAAGTTTGGATGTATGGGTGAATGGATGGATGTTTGTTACTCAATCACGCAAAAACTACTGAATGGATTTGAATGAAATTTGGCACACTGGTAGATGATGACCTGTAATAGCACATAGGGTACTTTTTATCCCGAAAAAATAAGTGGTTCCCGCGGGATGAACCAAAAACTTTTGATGCTGCAGCTAGTATTTTTATAATAATACGAGATTAGTTGGTTTTAATTAATATAGAAAAACATTAGTGTTCAAATGTTTGAGAGTATAGCTAATAATAAAATAATCACTGAATCATAAACATTTAATTGAATATTGAGCCAATTATAATTATAGATAAATCATTAGTGTTAAAATGTTTGAAAATGGAAATTTTACTATTTGAAAATGAAAATGGAGATTCACTAAATGTTTGAATAAAATAATTCAAAAAATAAGCAATAAGACAGTATTGAACAATGATAAATAAAACAATTGAAAGAAGTTAAAGAAGAGCAAAAACATATAAGAACTGTACAAGCTGTGAATTTCTTTACAGGTGCAAATTTGACTGTGGAAGAAAAAAACAAGAAAAATGAAATGATTCGTAAGCTTGCAGTTAAGAGACTTAACGTAGAATACGTATTACAGTATAGCAATGTTACACCGTTTATGTGGTATAAGGGGAGATATCGTTGCTTTTATTGTTCAGAACCCATGAAAGACCCCGTGCTGTTAAGAGAACATACATCAACAGTTCATCAATTTGCGAATCTAGAGCTTGTTATATTTGATAAGACAAAAAATAATAGAAATAAAGATGCAGCCGTCAAAATCGATGTTACTAATTTAGCTTGCAAGTTGTGTTCACAATCGATTAACACGTTAGAAGAACTTGTACATCATATGATTATAGCTCATGATGCGGAATATGATGTCAGCGTTCCTAATTGCTTACTTCCATTTAAATTAGATAAAGATCAATCTGTATGCGCTATATGTAATATGAAATTTGTGTTTTTTGAGTATCTTTTACGTCATGCAAATAAACATCATTTAGCTCATGATTATATTTGTGATGTTTGTGGTTCAAGCTTCCAAGGAGAAAACCATTTGAAAATGCATTACAGATATTATCACAGAGTTGGTGGATATAAATGTGAATATTGCGGTATCAGTTTAGCAACTCTATCTAAAAAGACGCTCCATGAAAAGAACGTGCACATGGTTAATTTGTCGACTTGTCCAAATTGTCCCGAAACATTTAAAAGTCCGTACTTGAAGAAGTTACACTTGGCGAATGTTCACGGTGTTGAAGAGTTGAAAATCAAGTGTCCATATTGTCCAAAAGTGTATCCCCAAGAGAGTATAATGTCGAGGCATATGAGACGTGTTCATCTTAGAGAGAAGAATGTTGAATGTCAAGTTTGCGGTGAGAAATTCTTTGGGCCATATGATGTCAAATTGCACATGCCTAAGCATAATGGTGAAAAAAAATTTGTGTGTTCCATTTGTGGGAAAAAGTTCTCCAATAAGAGTAATTTGAATTCGCATTTAGTTGTTCATAGTGGAAAGAAAATGTATGCTTGTACGATTTGCAGCAAAGAATTCGCTCATCGTCCTAATTTGAAACTGCATCTTAGGAATAGACATGCGGATCCGACGTTGGTGCAAGAATCCGCTGCTGCAGAGGATGAGAATAAATTCACGATTAATAAATTGATAAATGGATGAATAATTTTATTATTATTGCTTCCAACTATTTCACTCTTCATATTCTCAAACTTTTACCCTTCTTTACTCGTATTATAAATAAGTTTCAGAATAAACATAGATATTTAAAAAAAACACGATTGTTTTATTATTTTAGCTAGCGACCCACCCCGGCTTCGCACGGGTGCAATGTAAATATCGATGTGGTGTCAGTGTAGAGTGATTATTATTGTGATGCTTACACTATAGTACGCAATATCTTAGGCCCGCCCGCCAGCCGCCGCGACCGCCAGGGGACAGACGTACGGCGATTGTGACGACTGAGTTCTGCCCCCGCGTTTTCAATCTGATAGCTTTTATACAGACTTCATCTCCTATATCAGCCCCGAGATCGATTTTTGATTAAAAAATAGCATTTGTTCGACCCCGGTTCTTCAACTATATCCATGCCGAATTTCATCAAAATCGAATTAGCGCTTTAGCCGTAAAAGCGTAACAGACAGAGTTTCGCATTTATAATACTAACGGTCTATTGCACTAACATTGTCTTAAATTAGGAGAATCTTAAATAGCATGCTGTCATTTTTTGTCTTAAATGAAAGGAAGTGACAGCATGCTAATAAAGATTGTCCTAAGCTAAGATAAGGTTAGTGCAATTAGACATAAGTGTAGAAATGTATTATGTAAATACCTCACTGGTCATAAAATTAATGTATTTCTCTCTTCCATACTTGGCAAAGGGATTAGTTTATTCAGCCTACTTCCCTTAAAAATGTAAACAAGAGTTATCATGAACCTTAAAAAACTCTAGTTTAATGTCTTCTAACTTAAGGTTTTTTTAGTTGTAACCGTGGCAATATCCAAAATAATAAGAATACAAATCTCTTTACAGGAACGACATCCAAGAACGAACCTCACGTAACGTATTTAGATCGTTTGAATAACATGAGAAGAAATATTTCAATAATTTTAGAATTTGGGAATGTTTTGCCTTTTAACTGGAGTACACGGGGATTCAAATGCTTTTATTGTGACAAACAATTCTTGAATTATATTGATTTAAAAGAACATACACAAAATCATACTATTGATATAAAAACGTATGTCTTTGAAAATACTATAACAAAGGATATTCCGATTAAAATTGATATAACCAATCTTGCTTGTAAATTCTGTGAAATACCGGTTCGTGATATTGATGATTTGATTGCTCATGTTAGTGCAGTGCATGAGCAAAATTATGATAAAGATGCTAGGGTCTGCTTTTTTTCTTTTACTTTGAATAAAGATATGCTCAATTGTGCGTTGTGTGAAGAAAAATACGATAATATGACAAGATTAATGACGCATATGTATAAAATGCATATTGCTCATGGGTTTATTTGTCAAAATTGTGGATTGAGTTTTAAGGATGAACTGCGCTTGAAAAGACACTACGTTAGTAGTCATATTGGATACAAATGTAAAATGTGTGCGAAAATTTTTAGCGCACTTCACAAAATGGTGAAACACAAAGAAGAAATACACGGGATTGAGAAAAAATTTAAATGTAATATGTGTTCTAAGGTCTTTGAAAATCCATATCAAGTTAAAGTCCATTTGGGTAAAGTGCATAATGTTGAAAAGTTTCTCATAAAATGTAAACATTGTCCGAAGGTTTGTAATACGAAAGGAGCTATGGTGCTTCATGTGCAATCTGTACATTCCGACGCTAGATTTCAATGTGATATATGTGAATATAAAACAAATAATAAATGGTTGTTGACATTGCATAAGCGGAAACATAACGGTGAAAAAAATTATGAGTGCACCGTGTGTGAGCGATGTTTTGGAAGGTCTAGTAATTTGAGGGCTCATATTAAAGTTCACACTGGATCTTTCGGGCGCGTCTGTCGATTTTGCCGAAGAGGTTTTATCGATGAGACCACTTTGAAGAAACATATTATAGACTTGCATAGTGAGGTTGTTTAATTTGGGATTATACGGTGTCGTTTCATTAAGATCTTTTGATTTATTTTAAATATTGGTACTAGTGATTATTTCAAACAATTCGGATATAATAATAGATGATCCCGAAATTAAAGTTTTTACTCAATTATTATTATATATTTTGTAGTTTTTTTAATCACCTTTATATATTCGTTCTAGAACAAGAATTCTAGATTTACAATTAATAATGCTTAGATCGTTCACATAATTTATTTGTCTTGATTGCTCATCGATTTGCCTTGTTTTTTTTTACCATAAGATAGCAAACAAGTAGATGGCTCTCCTGATGGAAAACAAACCATCGCTTATATATACATACACCAAAGATGTTACTGGTGCGTTGCTAACCGTCTGACGGGACAGGCAATGCTACATGCATAAGTCTACTAGGCAACCTCACCCTCCAAAACAGAACATGACAATGACAAGCATTGACGCTATTGCGGCAAGAATAGGTAAGGCGGTACCAAATACCCGGGTGAGACCCGTTACCACCGAGGGGTCACGAGGGTAGTGACACGTATAGCCAATCGGTCGCCTTTTACGACCTGCCTGGTTGAACGGCAATTGGTCTATTCTTCAAAGGAGCACGGACCAACACGAAACCACTAAAAAAATGATCTTGCTATTGTGTAATGTTAAAATTCTATTACCATACGAATACGTAAAAAAGAAAATGTATTTTCACGTTTACATATCAATTAATATCAATACAAATGAACTAATGTGCCTTATAATTTTATCAGCATTTTGAAAATATACCTGACCCATATTAAAATACTGAATTGTAGTTAATTGCATGAAAGTTTTCTGGCTGCCTCTAGTTGCATCTTGAAAGAAGATTTAAAGAGCAAAGTCTATTTTCTTTGCAGGAGAATCTAGGGGTGGCCTGGAAAATTGCAATAATCGTGTTGAAGTCTTCGATATGGAAAGCCTATCTTTTGCATCAACGCCACAAAAAATAGCTTTAACACCAAAGGATAAAAGAAAAATTATGAGAAGTAATGTTCTTGAAGTTTTGATCAATACAACGGTAATGCCTTTTCGTTGGTTGAAGAGTTCTTACAGGTGTTTTTATTGTTACGATATATTTCAAGATTGTGCGGATTTGAAAACTCACCAACCAATTCACATTGGAGATAAAATTAAAGAACAAGCAATGAATAATTATTGGGAACCAGTAGTCTATGTTGATGTATCTAATTTGGCATGCAAATTGTGCCTAGAACAATTTACGGATCTTTACGATTTAATAGATCATTTAGTTGCTAAACACGGGGTCGTATATAACAAAGATGTTGGGGTTTGTATGGTTGCTTTCAAGTTAGATAGTTTTTCTATGAATTGTCTCGCATGTGGAGCAAATTTTTATACATTTGGGCCGTTATTACATCATACAAATAAAGACCACAAAGGAACGTCGGCTATCTTGTGTGATGTATGTGGACAACATTTTAAAAATAGAAATCTTTTAAGACTTCATTCTAAGGCTGTACATGAAAACACAGGTATGTTATGTCCAGAGTGTGGAGAAAAATTTGAAACAAGATCTAAATTAAAAACACACCAGAAAAATCAACATGAAGTAGATAAGAACTATAAATGTTTGATCTGTCCTCAGACATTTCAAAGTCATTATAAACGCTCACGACATATGGCCACAGAACATAAAAATAGACAAGAAATTAAATGTCTCCATTGTCCTAAAACATTTGTGTTCAGGAGTATGATGATGACTCACTTACGCGATACGCATCTTAAAGTCAGAAACCACATTTGCGGAGTTTGTGGATGGAAAGCCTTTAACAGTAATCGTATGAAAAATCATATGTATAAACATAGTGGGGAGAAGAACTTTAAATGCGACGCTTGTGATAAAGCTTTTACTACTAAAAAAATTATGCGTGCTCATTTTGCACGCATGCACAAGACTGTTCAACCGCAAATGTTGCAATACGAAAATCCTTATATTGGACATTAATTTTAGTGTAAAATACAATTTAATCAGAACACTCGTTCGTTCAGCTTTAATTTATTTTGCCATATCTTTTAATTTTTTCTATATTTTAGTACAATTTAAAGTATACATTTATCTTGCAATATGCGTTAGAAAAGTATTTTAAGAGGTAATAAAATGTATAGTTTTAAAACCTTTTTTATTTCAGTATACCCTACAATTCAGTGTATTTAAATTTTTAATTCAAATTTAAATTCGATGACTGGAGATATCCAACTAAAGAATTAACGTGATATGCTTTATCTTTAATAATCCTGAGCAAGTTATATTTTTCATAATACCGAATAAGGCTTAGATCAGTTTAAGTGATCTAGGAAAATTGATGGAAGCCAGGAAACTTATCACCATTAATGCTAAAAACGGAATGGCATTTTTTCTAATATCGTTTCTTATAATTTCTATAAATAATAGAAATGAAGTTTGCAAATAGAAGTCTTGATATGTTAAGTCCAGCTAACTACCTAAGTTCAAGAGCTACATATAAAAGGAGATATTTGCTTTCAGGCAAAAAACCAGTGAGAAAAAAGAAAAGGACTAAAGAAATGGAATTTGATAGTGACGATAATTTACCGATAAAGGATCTCAAATCTGCGATGTTGCCTCACGATAAAAAAATGATTATAAGGAGAAATATCATAGAAGTACTTACAAAGTCTACACTAATGCCGTTCCGATGGTTAAGAAGCTCTTACAGATGTTTTTATTGTTATGATGTTTTTAAAGAGCCAAAAGATTTAAAAAGTCATCAGGTTGATCATTGTGTTAAAGATGAAATTTCCAAAGTTATGGAGAATTATTGGGATCCGGAATTATATGTTGATGTATCTAATATATCATGTAATCTATGTCCAGAAAGGATTACAGATATGTATCAACTAATCGATCATCTAATAGAAATGCATGAAATTAAATATATCAAAGATTTCGGTTTAGGTATAACTCCATTTAGATTGGACGAAATTTCTGTGGACTGTCTCATTTGCGATCGTAGATTTAGAACATTTGGTCATCTTTTAGTGCATACGAATAAAGACCACAAAGGCTGGTCTCAAGTCCTTTGCGACATTTGTGGTCAACATTTTCGAAATGACAAATATCTTAGACAGCACATTAGATCTGATCATACGAATAAATCCGTCGTCTGTCCTGTTTGTGGCTTAACTATTATTAGTAAAAATAAATTGAGAACACACTTGCAAAATTTTCACAATCATAAGTATAAATGTTTCGCGTGTTCAGAGAAATTTGAAACGCATTATAAGAGATCACAACATATGATGCTAGTCCATAAAAGTAGAGATATAGTCAAATGCTCGTCTTGTCCAAAGACATTTGTCTATCGAAGTACTATGATGAGACATGTCAGAGAGACCCACTTGCAGGAGAAAACGGCGATATGTACAGTCTGTGGTTGGAAGTCTTTCGGACAGTATGGCTTACAGAAGCACATGATGAAACATAGTAATGAGAGAAATTTTAAATGCTCCGTTTGCGAAAAAGCTTTTAAAACAAAGAAGACATTAAAACAACATTATAATAATATACACCAGAAAAGCAGAACTTTGGATAAGAATACCGTTGAGTTGTATACAATATAAGTTCAATCGTTTAAAAAACTATTGTATTAATCGATTTAATTTCTTATATAATGTACATGTCGTGGCCTCTTTAATCTTAGAATTGATGATGTGGCCGACCAATTCATGAAATAACCAGCTAAAACTGACCATAATGTTTAAACGTCAGCGTTTGATTATAAGTCAATCGGAGATCAGAATCAGAGTCTTGATTATATCAAAGGTTTTGTTTTTATATTACAAGATAACAAACAAGCTGATGGCTCTCCTGCAGAGAAGCAGATTGAAGAGAAACCATCGCCTAAAGACACCTAAGATGTTAATCGTGCGTTGCTATTTTTGTGGCGGGGTCTCAATACCACAGGCATAAGTTTACCGGCTACCTTACCCTCCAAACGAACACGCCATTGACAAGCACTGAGGCTATTGCGGCAGGAATAGGTAAGGCCGTGGTACCAGACCCGAACGAGACAATGCACAACTCTAACACCAGTAGAGGTGTTAGATGCAAGTCACTACCATCGTGACTACTGATAGCAGTAGTCACGATGGTAATGACTTGCATAACTAATCATTCGCCTCTTACGAAATGCCTGGCAGAACGGCAGATGATCTATTCTTTAAAAGGAGCCCGGACCAACAGGTTTATGAAAATGACAAATAAAGATTATTTTTGGAGGAATTTTATAAAATTCAAGAATATTTGTGGCGTAACTACATTTTTTATTTTACATTTTTTCTGTTTTCTAAATTTCCTTGAACATCTTAATACTTTCTATCAAATGACCCGCTAATTCGTTAGCCTTCAAATAAAAAATTATACGTCGACTTTCTTAGAATTTGGGATGAATATAACTGATACAATAATATGTTAGAATAGGTATGTATTTCGTAATAATTTTAATTTGTGTTTAATATTATCTAGCTACAAAAATATATACAAATTTACGTATTATTAATCTAATTTCTAATCGCATTCAAACATTTAAATATGCTAAGTAAAGATTTTAATTGCAGGAAGTAATAAAAAAAATGAAATAGCAAAGAGGACAATTTTAAATCAAGAAGTTAATAAGGGAACGGTGAATACCAAAAACCATATTATAATAGAATTAATTCTTAAGACTAATGTAATGCCCTTTCGATGGCTCAAAAGTTGTTACAGATGTTTCTACTGCTATGATATGTTCCAAAATGCAGAGGAATTAAGAGAACACCAAACAGTACATTCTGATGATGATATTATTAAAACTTTAAGGAATTATTACGAACCACAACTATACATAGATGTTTTAAATGTGTCTTGTAAATTGTGTGAAGATTTCATTGACAATGTATATGATCTTATAGATCATTTAATTGCAAAACATGAAATGGAAATCAATGATAAAACTGATTTAATTTTAATTCCTTTTAAATTAGATAATGATTTTAAATGTTTGTTTTGTAATATAATTAATAGGACGTTTGGGCAGTTGCTTATACATACGGAAACTTATCATAAAAATGTATCAATTTTATTCTGCCACAAATGTGGTCGACGTCATAAAAGCATTGCTGATTTCTGCCAAGATAATACGGAAGAAGGTTCTAAGGATTTAAAATGCAATGATTGCAATAAATATTTCAATTTAGATGCACTAAGAGATCATATGAAAAGTATACATAACAAAAAGTATAAATGTGTCGCATGTTTTGAATTTTTTCCTACACATTACAAAAGGTCATATCACATGCTTCAAGTACATCAAAGAAGAAATCTCATACATTGCTCGTACTGCTCTCGCACTTTTATATTTCCAAGTGTCATGAGGCGTCATGTTAAAGAAAGTCATCTGAAAGAGAAGAATTTTGTTTGCGACGTTTGCGGATGGAAAGGGTTCATGAAATATGATCTCATGAAGCATATAGCTAAACATAATGACGTGAAAAGTTTTAAATGTCCCATTTGCGATAAACTTTATAAAAGTGAACGGTCTATGAAAAGGCATTGCACCAGAATTCACTGCGATTTAAAAGATATAGGATAATATCTCTTAGAAATATATCCGTAGTCATTTAGGATTGCTTTCGAAATGACTAAAGCAGTTGACATTAAATTGAAGAAAAAGATTATGATCCTTCTTCGTATTTCACATTTAATCAAGTAATCATCGTATCTTTTCATCTTATTATTCGATTTCCCACCAATTAGATTGATCAAATAATTAAATGAACTAAAAAGGGAAAATGGAAACCATTTGAAATCTCTATGTGACCGTTACTTTGAAACTGAGCTATTTGGGTGATCAGAGTGTTCAGCCAAAGTTCTAATTGTTAGCCAGGTTTAGAAAATGCCTTAAAGGTGTCTGTCTCTTGTGAGACCGAACCTCGTCTTATGGCAGTACCTTTTCGGCTTGTTATGTTATAGACTCTTGATAAATGTCTCGAGTGTAAAGGGACCGCAATATGTGGCTGCGTCAGCGTCGGTGGTGACGTGTCTGTGTGGATTGTAAAGTGTATGCTGTGTTGAGATCAGGATCGGAAAGATATGGGTTTTATAATTATTTCTCCTACTATTTGTCTGATGTAGCTTCTAATAAAGACGTTAGGGTAATTTAATATTTTAGTTTTTTTGTCATGAATGTAAATATGCTGTATAATTTTTTATTATCAATGCCTTTTAAAGGCCCCATTTACTTAGGCCCTCATTAACTAATAATCTATTTTTTTTTCTATCTCAATCGTTGGATGGTGGTTTGATAGTATTTGATAGATTATTATAATTATTTGATAACTAGCGACCCGCCCCGGCTTCGCACGTGTACAATATATACATATAAACCTTCCTCTTGAATCACTCTATCTAT
>DWBA01000639.1:0-12580 GCA_018236825.1 Apodemia zela | reverse complement strand
TCTATAGGCGATGGTTGACTCTTTCCATCAGGAGACCCATCTGCCTGTTTGCTATCTTATGATATAAAAAAAAAAAACAACTTTTTAAGATGAACAATTCAATTCGAGCACACATGATTTTTGCGTAACTTTAACCGTTAACGCAGCGTACGCCAGGAAAGCTCTCAAAAGGAAAAAAATACCCGTTTAGACCACATATTTCGTTGACACACCGATCCTGGTGGTTTTAGTGTGATGTTATATGGCCTATAACCTTCCTCAATAAACAGGCTATCCAACTCAAAAAGAATTATGCAAATCGGTTTAGCAGTTTTCGAGATTAGCGCGTACAACCAATAAAACAATATCTACAATTTTATAATATTAGTATAGATTAATTAAAAACAAAAATATAAATTGTGAAGTGTGAAACAGTACAAGTGTTTATAAAGAGTACAATACAGAGAGTATAAATTACATTTTATAAACGTAAACGTTCAATACGATTCCCTGAAAGCAGATTGTTGATGATTTAATTCATAAGTCGGGTTTGAACTTTGAATGCAGCAGACAAAGGTTCGCCGCTATGCTCATTGCGCTCGCGGCGCTAACTTCACACCGTGCGATAATAGCCAAATTAAGTTATACGTATTGTAATGTATTATAATAAACTTTTCCAATGACAATGTTAATGGTTGATAGCCCAGTATTTACTGCGTTTTGGTCCGGACTCTTTTGATGAATAGAACTGCCGTTCTGCCAGGCAGGTCCTAATGGGTGACCGATTGGCTATACGTGTCACCACCATCAAATAAAATAAAATGAAAAATATATATTTGCAAGAATATGGCTGTTACAAATTATTAAAAATTAATGTTACCAACATATTCAACCATGATGTGACTACTAGGTGGTAGAGTTTCGCAACGTCTCGCTAGGCAACTAAATACCCGGGGGTGTTTGGTATCACCTTTTCCTGCCACAATAGAGTCAATGTTTGTCATTGTCGTTTTCCGGTTTGGAGGGTAAGGTGGCCGGTAGATTTATGCATTATCATCTTTGGTATATACAGCGATGGTTTTTCTTTTCCTCAGGAGAACCGTCGGTTTGTTTGCTATCTTATGATATAAAAAACATTGTCAACAGCTGATTCCTTCACTGGAACCACTTCCAAATATCCCAGATATAAAACACAAATAACTGTAGTTCATTGTAAATAAATATTATCTAATCACATTGCGTGTTGTTTTGCCTAGTTGTAGATACTACGACACTATACACATATCTGATTACTGCGAACTTGATGTGAAAGAATGTAGTTTTGAATTTAAGTATTCGGGTTCCAAACTTGACACACATGTTATTTATACTGTTAAATCCTTTTTATTAAAAAAAAGTGCACATCGGATAGATACATCAACAAAATATAGTATGCTTATAATAGAAAAAAATATTTTTTCCAGAAGAATATCATTAATTATTGTCAAAAAAAATATCTAATAATAAACATTTACGGGGCATTATATAGAAAAGTATGAAATTCTTAAAAAAATATTTGTAATTAAAAATATACATGTATATGTGTACATATATTTTAATATCCGTAATCTTCTGTAACTTCCTTTCATTTTGATTTTTTTGCTATATACTATTGATATGGCACTTTCTTGATTTTTTATTTACTCATACGATCTCACTTGCTCAAATGCAATAAATATAATTGATATTTAATTAGACTTTGTGGGACACATATTAAAATAGTATTTTTGTGTAAACTAATTGCTCATAATACGGGGAAACCTAGTTTGGAAATTAGTGACATTTATGTGATACATGTAATGATTTTTGTGAAATAAATATATTCTTATTCTTTTATTATAAATAACCCTTGTCCTAAAGCCTCATGTGTGTTTAATAAAGTGTTTTGTGAATCTTACTGTTCAAAGGTGGTGTTAAGTGTCTCCGTAACCAGAATTATGAATGTGGCATAAATCAAATTCACATAGATCGTGATATTATAAGACCCTTGATCCTGTCAGCCTGCCCATGAGGTAACGATATGTTTATTAAATTGAACTGTTCTGTTTCAAAAGTATTGACACTTACAAGGTTACACACGCTGCAAAAATATAAACAAATTTAAACTAAATTCTTACTAGTTGAAAAGATTTTTTATCACTAATTACCTTCTTAAACTTCCGGAATAACAATAATTTAAACCCGGTAATCAGATAATTGAAGTATTATGGCCTGTTTTCATAAATACAACAAGTACAGAATTAACGGATATGATATTTCGTAATAAATCAACGCCTTACCTTTGCATGCAAGTCGGTTAAGGTCAGAATAGCTATAGCTCTTAAATTACTATTCATTGAATAAGCAATCAAGTTTACAAAAAATGTAATCATAAAATCATGTTTGATGTTAATTTTAAAGGTTTTTTATTGAGTTAATATCATATCGATATTATAAACTTAATGAATATATTTTATACATCACTAGCTGAACCAGCAAACGTTGTTCTGCCATTAATACAATTTTTTCCACCTTTTAAGCCTACCGTAGACTTCCACAAATATTTTAAAACAAAATTAACCAAATCGGTCTAGCCGTTCTCGAGTTTTAGCGAGACAAACGAACAGCAATTGATTTTTATATATAAGATTACGTGAAGCAAAATCGGTTCAGTGATTTCGAAAATTAGCACAAACGAACATCGTGACACGGGATTTTTATACAGGTATAAACACCAGGTGCTACTTACTTTGTTCGCGTGACCCAAAATCATTATTTCCGTTTGCTCTAACGGGTAAAAAGTCTATGCTGCTTTTTAATAATGTAGCTTTTTAAGGGTAAAAAAATTTAAGATCGATTCAGTAGTTTTTACGTTAATTTGTTACAAACATGCAACAGTTTTCTCTTTATAATATTATAATAGATAATATTATAATAGACTAGCTGACCCGCTCAGCTTCAGTTAAAATTTAAGTTCCTACCTATTTTTTATATATTCTCGCTGTAATTCAGCTAGGAAATATTATTTAATGCATTTTTTAATGAAATCAAAACTCTGGCAGAACATAATATCAATTTATAAGCAAAAATTATGTTAATTTATAATTTTATTATGTTTTGTCTTTGAAAATAAGCGTAACAATTTGCTTAGGACGGCTGCTTAGCGATATCACAGAGGTTAATTAGAAGTGCTCGTTTTGCAAGGACATAATCTTCAAAAGATAGCCAGTGACCTGAATGCTCAGCCGAGATACTTGTAGACAAGATATTTTTGTAACAGACACATCAAAATTTTCATGTAAAAAAATACTTTAGAAAATTATATCTTTGTTTTCTTTTCGATTAGAACACTTAGGGCATGTGCTATGATGAACAGAATCTTTGAATCCCCAGAGTACGGAATAATATAATATTCGTCTAACTTTGGATCTTAATACTTCTCATGTAAGAGGTTCTCAATTTTTCGTTCGGCAAACTTCGTCTTCTTTCTTCTTCTTCGGTGTCTTTTCTGATGGAAGGAGACAACCATCGCTTAAAGACAATAAAGATGTTTATGGTGCGTTGCTATCCGGTAGTGGGATGGTAATGCCATATGCATAAGTTTTACCGGCTACGGCTTACGTTTGAAAACTTAAGTTCATTCAAATTTTGTTTCTCATGAAGACAAACTGTTGAATTCTCTCACTGAATCTTCTTAGTATGATTATGCATTTCCAGTTTGGTAGTAATTAAAAAAAAATATTGACTCCACAAAAGCGTATGTAGAGAATAATTTATTTAATTTGATTTCATTGCAAATTTGAGTAACATTCTGTTTAAAAATCGCGAAAGTTTTATTATCTACTTCTAAAATACAAAATCAACTCGTTTAAAAATTTCTAAACGTATTTCGATTATAAATGAGAACGAGCTCATTATTTTGACGACTTTAATTACGAGTGACTTAGAAAAAAGAAATCCTCAAGTAAACAAATCAAAATCATATTAAGATATGACTTGATGTATATTCTCGGTCTTTATGCATTTGTCATACGGCTCATATTTGCATATACTGAATAAGTTGTGCAGAGTATGCTCCGCGCTCGCGATTTCTATAAGAGGTCTGTACGCCACTTTCTCTTGGTGAAACTGTGTGTTTTTATCCATTGTCAGCGCTAACGTTTCGATACGACGGTAATAACAGATTTCGAATTTTGTTTGAACCGTTGAACAGTATTTCAAATTTGTTGTATGAGTTACTTTAGCATTGCAATATATTTCAAATTGAGAACAAAATACAAATTTGTGAGATGAAATAATGGTCCTTTTTATCAGCAAAAAAACAGATGGCTCTTCTAATGGAAAGAGACAACCATCGCCTAAAGACACTGAATATGTTAATATAACGTATAGTTCATGTGGCGTAATGGTAATGGTGTTGCATAAGTTTACTGGCTACGCTAAGCTACAGCCCCAAATAGTAAGGAAGGTGAACAAATAGTGCGCCAGTGAATAACCAAATAGGTAGGTATTTAGTCCTATGATGTTAGAGGTGGTCTACCGTACAAATCGGATACATACTGCACTGCACAACTGATATAAGTATATTACTTGTACAAGTTGTGATTTCCAGAAAACGTTCAAAATTTATTTAGAATGAAATACCCGATTTGGGATTTAAACCAAGGATCTCCTGCGTCTATATCAAAGCTGGTACCGTTAGACCAAAGTAATGATCAAAATTTAATAATAATAAAATTACACGAATTGATCTAACAGAGTGCACTAAACGTCATTAGACGTGAATTTTCCAAAAGGTGGAGGTTCTCCTCAGAGTTATGAGGTAACAAATGTTTGCCATCTCATCACGGTATCATTTATTGATGAATTTTCAAAATTATTTTTTTTAGAGAGAGTATACTTGTTATATGACCCAATATAAATTTGGTACAGATTTGATCCAGGGATTTAAAGACACAGATGGATGGAGGTCAGTTATTGCAGTTTTACTGTGTTTAAATTTTGTTAGATTTTATTGGATTGTGATACAAAATAGCAATATTTTTTTATGTATCATAAGATCGCAAATAAGCAGATGGCTCTCCTGGTGGAAAGAGAAACCATCGCCTATATACAGGAACATGATAATGATAAGCATTGACACTTTTGTGGCAGAAACAGGAAGATTTTGCATATTCATATTATACACTTTTCAGAATGACGCTCATAGTGTTCAACAAAGAACATAGAATGGTAATGAAATATTTCCTTTCATGAATACTTTTAATTATCAAAAACCTTGTGTCGATATCAATCTTAATTGTGGCCAAAGCTCGCAGTTACCTTAGTAATTATAAAAAATTAAACGTCAAGTTTGTCTTTTGCGTTTTAATATTACACAATCCTTATAACTGGTTTTTAATGTAATATTTGACATTTTGATCAAGAAGCATCCGTTTTACAAGGTTTTGGTTTTAGAACCACAATTTTAATAATCTAAATTATTTTAATGTAAGACGTCCGAGTTCATAAAAGAAGGATTTAATTTATTGATCTTAAATCATGAATTTCAAAACTTCGCTAAATTGTTCCGTTATTAAACCTAAGTATGTAAATAAGTCAAATAGCCAAATCGCACCTGTAGGACATCAAAATGGTGGAACTGTAGTATGGACTACATTTTTTTAGGTAGATTAGTTTAATTCCAAAATCAAATCTGTGGGAAGGCTGAAATTTTTATATGAGCTAAAATTTTCTAGGTAGGTACGTCAAATACCGAAATAGCACCCGTGGGACATTAAAAGGCTAGGCTGGAGTTGTTATATGAGCTAAAATTTTCTAGGTAGGCAAGTCAAATACTGAGATCGCACCCGTGGTACATCAAAAGGCTGGAACTGTTATATAGGCTAAAATGTTCTAGATAGGTAAGTCAATTACCGAAATCGCCCCTGTAGGACATTGAAAGGCTGGAACTCTTAAATGGGCTAAAATTTTCTAGGTAGATAAGTTAAATACCGAAATCACACCTGTGGGGCTAAGATATCAAATTTAGCACACATGCATTTTGCTCGAGGTTGAAGCAATTTACGATTTAGGAAAAATTATGTAAAAATATTTACATGAACAAGGATTTGAATCTAAGAAAACATTTGTCTAAAACGTGGCTGGTAACGTCAGATCGCTAAGGCATCTCAGATGAATATAAATAAATATAAAAGAGTGTTGTTCATAATACTTTTGATTTTCACACGCGTATCCCCGAAGAGGTAGGCAGAGGTACAACCAGTGCACCCACGATTAGCCAAAGATACTCGGTCCCACGATGCGATAAGGTGGCAAGCCTATCGCCAACCGGGCACTTATTCAATCACAGGCAACGATATTTTTATCAGAAAACTGAACGAAACACGTTTTTTGAATTTCCCGACCCGGGAGTCGAACCCGGGACTTCATGTAGTCAACACGGACCCCGGGCTACTAGACCACAGAGGCTGTTCATAAGACTTAATATTAAGAAACATGATTTAAATGCAGTGCAGCTGCAAGAACTAATTTCCAGCCTTTAATAAAAATGTAAATTGAACCAAATGGCGAGTATGTTTATGACAAATAAATAAATTGGCAAAGTGCGTTTCAGGACACGGGTAATGTAGGGTTCCGCAATTTCCCATCACAATAATGCGGACTATGAAAAAGGCTTTTTTATTGTTTCACACTATGGATATTTTAACCTAATTAACGTCAATGACCGATATAATCCTCACCACAGGTTCTACGTCCAAGTATATTTTATAAGTTCGTCACCTATAAATTACTCATAAATTTGTAAAGCCTAATTAGCAGTGATAGTTTTGCTTTTAACTTCATTATAATATTTATCACTTTCGTGATTTTTTTCACACCCCTAAAATTAACCGTTTATCTGGCAGAGGGGATACTTGACTCTAATAAAAATTAGCACTTTAAAGCTTAATATTTCACAAACAGATTTGAAAAATTGTTTTCACAAACCAAAAAAGTTTTTAAAACCTATCTAATGATATCACACACTATGGGACACGCAAAAAAAAATTATATCTCCACTTTACATGTAGAGGAACTACCGTAAAAATAAAATTTTCAAGATTTTATTTTGTCACTTTGTTGCCATGATCAATACCTATATTTAATATACATACTCAGATATCCTTAGTAATTCTAGTGCTAAGTATCTTTGAGCTACACAGCCGACGACAGACGGACGGACAAAGTGAAACTATAAGGGTTACAAGTTTACTTCGGAACCCTAAGAATGTAATTTCCAAAACTGGTAAAAATTTATTAAGTTTTGAGGTAACAACCATAAAAAATACAACCACTTTAACAACCAACTTTCTCTTTTTTGGAACTCGGTTAAGAAGTAAAAATAACAGCGTTGTACAAACAAAGCACAATAGCTACGTGTAGAACGTTTATTTCTTAAAACAAAAGAGTTCAACGATGGCACTGCGCAGCTTTTTAATATAATTTAAATACTGCGACGTTACAGTTCTAAATTTAAACGCCAGAAAAATACAACAATCGACTTTCAACTGCTTGTATATCTGAAACTCTGAATCAGACCTTCACCAAAGTCATATGGGACCAAACGAGAAGTATATTCTGTCAAAGAAAAAAAAAGAGTTTTGCAAATCCGTTTATATGTTAAAGAGTTAAGCCCGAACATACATTAAAAATATATAAACAGAGGAAATGACAGCCTCCTCATTTCTTGGAAGTCTTAGTACTAAATATATTTGTACGTCAGATCCATTGGGGGTAGGCAAAGTGAACTCAAATTTATAAATGCACAACTACACGAAGTTTAACCAATTTTTCAGCTAGCGAAACGGGTCGTTATCTACATCGTCAAGTTTATCAAACTTTAATGATTATCGTTTTTAGTTTGTGACAACTGGTACCAACAGTTTTACGTGCTTTTCTAAGGCACGAAGGTACTAACACACCACTGTTAGCCAGATGTTTCTAGCTGGATTAAACCTGAAAACTAATTGCTTTACCCGAGAATCAAGCCGAGATCATGATCTGAGTCGAACAAGCTAATCACTCCACTAGCCCAACTAGACAGTCTATAAATGAGGTATTAAAAATATATATGTATTTTGCTAGAGGATTGTATGATATCAAGCAAGTTGCCGATTTTTCTAAAATATATGCTAATTGCTGTATTAAGCGACCTGTGAATTAAACTCTTTAAAAAAAATGTTTGCCTGCAGCTTTCAAACCTGAACACGATAGAGACAAGAACTGAAATTATCGCAAAAAGAAAATATAATACTGGGACAGTCTTGCCTTACTTTACCTATACTTAGTTATATTATAACTTAGTCCTTACGATATAAGTGAGACGTTTAGCTAACAGATTTTATGAACTTCCTAAAAGTGAGGCACATCAATAATTTTTCATGGTCTATCCTAACACGATACAATAATCATTTCACTTTTGCAATAAAATATTTATGCAATAATTATGTCGATAAATGTAATTGTGTAAGAATGGAATTTCGAAAGTTAAATATTTCAATAAACTATGTAGAGTTTTTTTGTTCTTGACCTAATCTGATTGTTATAAATTTTTATGAATCTAGCTAGAATATTTTTATAATATTTGTTTGTAATTGATCTGATTTGTATTTATTTATATAATACTTTATTGTACACAGGGAATAACACAATTTAGAGAAAATAAACGTAACATAAGTACAATGGGCGAGCTTATCTCTACTAAAAGAGATTTCTTCCAGCCAACCCGTCAAAGGAGATAAAAAAATAAATCAAATGAGTAGACTAGGTGTACAAAAAAATGATATTACTGTTACATAATTAAACTAATTAACATTATTATTATATTAACAGTTAACATTGTATGTAAATCTTCTCTGATTTTTTTAAAGAATAAAAAAATAAAATATTCCGGTTTTTTGTTCGATACTTTAGAATCTTTCATAGTTTAACAACGGTCCAATAAAATAAATTATTTTATTAATAAAACATTGTACGATAATTAACTTTCATTTTTTAATTTATTCATTTGTTAACCTAAAAAACTAACGTTTATAAAAACTTTAATTTGCCTGCATTCCGCTTAGTTATGAAACATTAAAATCAATTATTCATTACTTATAAACATTTTTTGTAATGAAATGACTGCGGTAAGATGTAAAAAAAACTTAATACGATTTTCTTCAAATGGAAAAAAGTTATCGTTAATTTATTTTTATTTTTTTATTTAAGCAAGAGATTACTTACCATTATGCCTTATCCGCGAAAATCGTACACTACAAAATACTAAAACCACAATCACAAAAGTACGCACGAGTACAGTCAGTCACAAAAATCACGGAAATTACACCAAGGAGAGAACAGTTCACTCAATTATATACAAAAACTGTCGTACTAAATCCGTTCTCTATTAATAAACATGTCTGTCCTTTCGTCTGTCACTGTAGAGAGACGGTTGTGGACTGAATGGTCGCCGAAAGTGCGGCGTTTCGCCCCCGTCGTTACCAATTCAAAAGGTGTGCGTGTGCGGCGGTCTTGCGACCTAACTGTCTTGATACTTTGATGTGAATATTAATTAGATAAAAATGAAAGTGATTTCTTAGGGCGTTGTTTGTTTCCTTTCGATTAATGATATAATTTTCTCATGTATTTTGATACTTTTCTTTGGGATTGTATTACAAAACTGCATAACACGTGTCTAGAGTCAATAGAAAGGTAACTAATACATATATCGTAAGAAGCTTTTGTTATAAGTAATTTCGTATTATTTTATCTTCTTATCTTAAGCTAGCAGTTGCTTAATACTTCGTTCGCGTGACCAAAAATCAATATTTCCATTTGCTCCGTCGGATAAAAAGTAACCTATGTCATTCAATGAAGATGCAGCTTTCTAATGGTAAAAGAATTTTTGAAATCGGTTCTATAGTTTTTGGGTGAAAACATTACAAACATACCTACAAAAACACAAATGTTTCTTTTTTATAATATTAATTTAGATAGCCAGTGATGGATTCAGGCTTACTTTGCGGAAATCCCTAATTAAAAGGTGAAATTATTTAAATTTGCTATCTTCCGCGTACTGTTTTATATGGCCTCTACCGTCTACGATTCCACCGAAAAGAAAGACGGTGATTTATTAAAAGGGTAAAACTCACCGATGGTCCGGACAAAAAGAAGACTCCAGCGGCATAGTTATCCACCCACATCCACCACACCTTCTCCCACGACGATAGCAAGTTCTAAAGCACACAATTTACGCAGTGAACGCACGTTTTACTTCGTAACCGAAGCATCTTCAACTCAACTCAATCAACTCAACTCAACGCGAGTGTGTATTGTGTGAAAGTGAAAATATTACTACAAGTAACTAAAACGAGTGGTTTTATTGATATAGGAACCGGGCATATTATGTATAAGCGATAAAATAAAACAATTTTTATATCATTAGATTGCAAACAATCCGCAACCCCTGATAGAAAGACAAACTATCGCCTATAGGTACCAAAGATGTTACGAGTAATAGTGCGTTGCTATCCTTGTGGCTAGATAGCAACGCCTCTGGCGTTAGCGTACCGGCTACCTTATCCTCCAAACCGGAACACAACAGAGACAAGCGTGGACGGTATTGGCAGGAATATGTTTTTTTTTCACTTATTTACTTCCTCGTCCATGCTTCGTGTTCCTCATCATTGAGGTTCGTGACCTACTCCTCGGATCGTTCTTGAATGCACGACATAACGCCATTGGGCTCTATCTTTAGCAGCATGCAGAGCATCGTAAAACTTTTTGGACTCGAGCTTGGTGCGAATTCCTCCATGCTTCGTGTCCCTCATTACTGAGAATCATGACCTACTCCTCGGATCATTCTTGAATGCACGATATTACGCCATTGACTCTATCTTCAGCAGCGTGCAGAGCATCGTAAAACTTTTTGGACTCGAGCTTGGTGCGAACCTGGTCTGACCGTCGCATAAGACTGCGACCACATAGTCTTTTGCCTTCTACTTTTCCGGTCACGGTTATCTTTTTGGGATTGTCTCCTTACTTTCAAGAGATGTGGCCGAAGTACTGTAGGATTCTCTGAAGACAAGTAGTGGACAGTCTGGCCTTTACTCTAAGTTGTTTTAATATAGAGGCGTTGGTCCTGTAATTTAAACATACATCTTAACATCTATACTAATATTATAAAGAGGAAAGATTTGATTGTTTGTTTGTTTGAATTGAATAGGCTCCGAAACTACTAGACCGATTTCGAAAATTCTTTCACCTTTATTAAGCTATATTATCCAGGAGTGACATAGGCTACTTTTTTACCCGATTGAACAAAAATAAATAATATTTTTGAGTCACGCGAACGAAGTCACGGGGAACTGGTAGTATAGTAATAAAAAGCTTTGCAAAAACCTTATCCTAGTTTGTCCATATGCTTGGTTAGGTGGTGGTACCATATACCCAGGTGAGACGTTGTGGAACTCTACCACCTATCAGCCACAATGACAGTGAAAGCGGGCCCGGACCATTACAAGGTGAATATAGAACAGAAAACCGAAACAATTTTAATTTTTTTTTCTTTTTTTATATCATGGGACAAACAAGCATATGGTTCTCCTGATAGAAAGAGACAACCATCGCCTATGGACACCAAATATGTACTGGTGCGTTGCTATTCTTGTATCTTAATGCCAAATGCATACGTTTACCGGCTACCTTACCCACCAAATCGGAACATGACAGTGACAAGCATTGACGCTATTGCGGCAGGAATAGGAGAGGTGGTGGTACCAGACCCGACCGAGACAATGCAGAACTCTACCACCTAGTAGCCACGATGGTAGTGACTCGCATAGACAATCGTTCGCTTCTTACAAAATGCCTGGCAGAACGGCAGATGGTCTATTTTTCAAAGGATCCCGGACCAACACGGGGTGCGTATTCCTGCGTAAACTCGGAATAACGATCTCTTAGACAATCAAACCTAAAACATTCTTATATAATTTGCTTT
The DNA here is from genome assembly GCA_018236825.1 of Apodemia zela. NCBI lineage: Eukaryota > Metazoa > Arthropoda > Insecta > Lepidoptera > Riodinidae > Apodemia > Apodemia zela. Next base: position 561 of record DWBA01000639.1, on the reverse strand, counting down.
TTTTATTTAACTCCAATGAAGTTTGAAATGTTTCATTGCCTTCATTTCTTTTTATCTTTTTATTTATTTATTTAGAATTTCCTAGATCTTTACTCACGTAGAACGCTTGTTTTAACGTTTATTTTTACCGGAAATTGAGGTTGTAATTTATATATTTTTTATTAAGAACGCATAATGGGCCAGTTTTTAGGGTATCGTTCTAAATAGTCGATTAGTTTCACGAATTAAGCTGGATACGCTTTTTAAGGAAATTTCTTAGATTATCAGGGTAACTTGCATTTACACCCAGAACTACAGAGTTAAAATACTTAACTATGAAATAAAATCACTCGGGGTATATTTTAAGCCTTAGCCTGATGCGGCGTGATGAAATAGCACAAAATGGCGCATTTCTATTTTTTCATGATATAATATATCTAGAGTGTTTGATACTTACAAGCATTTGCTCATTGATTTATTATTACAAGATACGCCACCTACGCAACAAACGCGTGCCGTGAATTGGTCCTAATTGTGACCAATGCTGTCAGTCGAGCTGTAACCTGTCATTGAGAGCGCGCG
>DWBA01000638.1:0-12581 GCA_018236825.1 Apodemia zela | reverse complement strand
GTCAAATAGATGTTGAATCGACCCATTACAAACAGAGGAAGACGGTTTTATAATTGTAGTGTAAGTAATAATCAGATATCGTCTTCTATATTCAGTATATGGGTTAGGTAGTTAGGGAGTTGAAAAGTAAGTATCAGTCTAAGTTTTATAATTTATGGTCTTACGCTGTACTCTGTGGAAATCCTTAAATTAAAGAAGAAATTAGCGTACTTTTATTGCGGCCTCAGATTTTCATATATGAAAACTTTTACGATACTTAACTCAAAAAATGAGTGTAATAACAAGAACTAATTCAATAGTCTAGAAATTAAAGAAGATCCCAGCAGCGCAATGGTCCTATCAACAAACACACTTTCCACTATATTAGCAGCACAAATAAAAACACGTTACAAAGGAATTCAATATGACTTACACTTCGCAAGTAAAACTTAAAATATATGTAAAATACTCGTAATACGATGAACTGTTGAATAAACACACTAAAATGACTAACCCTTCTGTTATACACAACGTGATACTTTTTAACATCGTCGCGTACCGGGAATGTTATCCGATACTCCTACTGATGCTTCACTTGCAAAGTGAAACGTACGTTAAGAACTTAAACTGTTTGATTCGACTGCCCTAGAAGGAAGATATTGTTTTTAAATAAGAGTATATTGTTTTTCGAGTATATTTATGTAATATATTTCTTTGGTGCGCTCTGCAATTAAAACGGCTGGAAAAAATTAAAACGGAATGGATTTAAGATTGACAGATATTATTAGATTCCTTTCAACATTGAATATCGTTGGCACTTGGTAAAACCCCATGTTAATGTGTTTTTACCTCATTTAAATTATTAGATTCGTCTAATTTTGAGACTAGACAAAGACTTATCAAATTTCTTGTTTTTATAAAAATTACTCGTTTTCTATTAGTGATAGGTAGTAGGTACTACTTACGGTTAACTGTGGATGTGGATGCATCGAAAAGTGTGGTTGAAAAGAAAAGACATTTGCATCATTACGGTCTTCTTTCATTTCCAGACTTTCCTTGAGTTTGTTTAATTTGTTGGAGTTTTTCTTGTTTCATTAACAGTATAGTAGTAAAATATAAAAATCTTCAGAGGATTTAATTTAAATTACATTAATTTCTTATTTGAGTTACTGACGTTAAAATAAGTATTAGTAATGCTATAACGGTAGCAAATTATATTAGACAAGAGATATCATATAAATATCATATCATGGTAGAATATGTTGGTAACTTTTAATTATTTTTTTAATAACTTCTAACACCCATATTCCTGCAAATAAATATTTTTCATTTCATTTCATTCAATATTTGTTACGATGTAGTGACGCAAATTGTTGTCACTACGGACGTAACCCATTTAGCCTATGCTTACTTACTGCGAGGTCCATTAAAGGAAGTCTGTTGAAGCATTCTACATAAAGAGATGTACTTGTGATATTTTTATTTCCGTTAAGATAGTACGAATCCAATTAATCAATTCGTTCAAGTGTAAATGTTAATTAAGGCAAGTTTATTTTTTGGGAAGATCTGGTGTGATTCAGTGAATGTGGGTTACTAGGTCATTTGATTTCTTACCTTTTCTTACCTTTATAATGATTTTAATGACAAGATGACTGATTTTAATGACATGATGTCTGATTTTAATTCAAGGACTCTCATATCCATTTAACTGTCTCCGAAATAAATAATAAAACATACATATATTAGGCCCGAAAGAAAGTGTCGATGTAAAAATGAGAAAGGGCATACTCCGTTGGTTCGGATATGTGGAAAGATTGGTACTTAGATGAAAGGTTAGCAAAATAGTTATACAATGCGAATGGGGAAGGATATAGGTACCTGACTAGACCAAGACTGGCATACCATAATCAGATTAATGATGATACTGTCCGAAGGTGAAGTCGCAACTGGCTTGTTTGTTTCAAGAGAGTAATGAATGTGAAGTAGGTAAGACAAATCTGCAAAGAACGTGACCTATGGTACTCAGATCTCTCTGCCAACCTTGTAAGTGATGTGGTGTGAAGATATGTATGTATTTATACCTATATGCATATTTTTGTTGTAAATAGTCTAGATTCTGCTGATAAAAATCTCCTGTTTTAAATTCCAAGTTTCTCTCAGTAATATTATGAAATAGCAACTTTTAACACCTCACTACGATGCCGTCTACTGACTAGATAACTTGGTGGTAATATACCTCTAATAGTTTTATAAAAACTGTGGCCAGTTAAGTTTACGAAAGGAAAATAATAAAGATTGAAAATAGCAAATATGGTAGTTTCTACAATTTGAACTAAACCTTTAAACATTTTTATTTGCATCAAAATTAGCGGTAAAATATAAGAAATGACGTCTGCAACTACATAAAATACTAATTTAGTACTTTATTTTATATTTCAATATCGAGAGTCAATAGCGAAAAAATGATAAAAGAGATTCATAATGAGATAACGCCTCGGCGAAATGCAAAAGAATTTGCCGCTTGATCGGTCACAGCGCTGTCTGGGCCGGATCGGAAATAAATTGGAGTTGACGACCATGCTTGTATATTCAATTGGAACGCGTACATCGTTTGATTAACGAAGTAGATTTTTTTGTGAAAATTATGTTTTACGTGATTGATGATTAACGTCGAAACGTTTTCAGTAATCTACCTGAAAAAAACGGTGAATAAATTCAGTTGTGTTTTACATTTGATTGCTTGAGAGCCAACCAATCTTAATTTTAAATATCAATAGTAATTATCAAAATTTGTAATCCGTGATTACACAAACACTTTTGACTGATCTATTAATCGTGGTAAACCGGGCCATCTATTGACGTTTGATTAACTTTACCAACAGCAATTGGCGTCATGATAATTTTTTTAGTTGCTTTTGGCTGCGTCTTTGCTTATATACATGCAGTTTTCTAACCCGCGAGAACAGTTATTTTCTCCTTTATAAAGATTAGATTAGACCCAAAATCATTACTTCCTTTTGCTCAGTCAGTTGAATAAATAGTCTTTATCACTCTAGGAAGGTGTAGCTTTCTGATAGTAAAATATTTTAAAGAGCGGTTCAGTATTTGATTTTTGAATTTTGTTCGTCACGAACATATAAAAATATAAATGTTTTCTTTTTATAACAATGGTTTGGATATTCTACGTCTATTTTTGTATATCTATACTTATATTAATATTATAAAGAGGAAAGATTTGATTGTTTATTTTTTTGTTGTATTGAATAGGCTCCAAAACTACTGGACCGATTTCGAAAATTGTTTCACCTTTAGAAAGCTACATTATTCAGGAGTGACATAGGCTACTTTTTTACCCGACTGAGCAAAGAGAAATAATGTTTTTGGGTCACGCGACCGACGTCGCGAGGAACTGCTAGTTACTAATAAAGTTGTTGGATTGTCTTCCAAGAAATAAATAAATTGAATCCAATATAAACTAACAACGGGACGTAACAACACATTACACACTAAAACAAGGCAGAGCTATTGCTGACACCGGTGTCGGGAGTCAGCGTATAAATGCATGAGGCAGGCCGGGGTCGCGGATGATGGATGGGCGGCGGCCGGGCTCGGGTTACGGCGCAAACAACCCGATCACCCTTCGCCCTGCATCACCATACGGCCGGGCTTAGCCGGCACGCCGGGTTACTGAGTGCGTTTGTCTTGCGGCTCGGGTTGGGTTTATTTCCGCCCACATTCGTGCGTTATACTCGTAGATATAAGTTTTTATACAAAATCACTTCACACCTAGCTACTAAAAAAATTTAGCTAAAATAAATAAAGTGCCGGACTTCCATTCCTTTATCTGTCCAGGATAATGGTATGTAATGACGGACCGTATCTAGCCGCTACGCTTGCTTTAAATTTTGAAACTTCTTTTTACACTCTTAGGTCCGCTTGCACCTAACTGTTTAAAAAGTTTCGAAAATCCAAAAGTGCACGCCTCATAACGCTCTATTAATTTAAAAAGTAATTAAACGACACTGAAACAGATAGTAATTTTCAATAGAAAACAATCCGGTTATATACGGAAAGTTGTTATAAAAATGGTACCGATACGTTAAGTGTTTGAGCGCAATCGTGGTACAACAACGTATGTACAGACATACGGACTTCTTCGATTTTTTTTAAGTCATTTTTTTACATATTATATTTGCAAATATTTTTTTAAACTATTAAATGTGTTATAAAAGAGTTATTCTTTATATCTGTATTAAGTGTATAATAATATGATTGTATAAGTGAAATGTTTTTACAATAGATACAGTTCTTGGAGTAAGTTTTAATAAGCGGAGCGTTGAGGCGTGAAATGCTTTTTAAATGACTTTTACTATGATTACATTCATTTAAAAAATATCTAGATACAAAGTTGGGTGCAAGCGTTTAGGGGTTGAAATTTAAACAACCCTTTTAGAGTAGTATTTAGAGATACCTTCATCATAACAGCGCTATGCGCCCCAAATTACTATGCGGTGTATCCATTGGATAGAGCGTTAATAGGCCATTCAACTAATCACCAGATGGTAATAAGTGATCACCCGTAGCAATCCGCAACACCAGAGGTGTTTTCGTTGCTTTTATGATCTTTAAGCTGTTTTTGAAGTTCTATAAATGGTATCCGATGGGGACGCCCCTCCGGCGGCTAGCTCCGCAGAGCCGGAGGACGACACAAAAGGTAGCTCTGTAATCGCACGGTTATGGTTTTCTGGATATCGAGGTGTTTTTCTTAAAATGTACAAGGCTGAATCAATTCCAATTTTCAGGAAATCTAATTTTGATAGAAATCAATCGAATGCTATCAACTACGTTTCGCTCGATCAAACCGTTCAGTTATGAGAGGATTACACACACACGCACGAACGCACGCACACTCGCACGCATACATATATTACGATGACGTCGGTGTGTCTGAATGTATCAGACGTACCGACGTCATCGTAAAAATGTTCAGAAAAGCTTCCTATTTTCGAAAACGGGGTGAATGAAAGTTCCTCTAGCGGGATATTAAAAATGCGTATATTTGTCACCTGAAGAGATGGATGGAGATGGATCATGGAGGATGGAGATCATCACATTTGTTATCCTTAGTTTGTTAGTTACGATGGTCACGACAAACAGCTCTACGTGCTCTCCTGAGCACGGAAGTTTTAATACACTTTCTAGCCTTCATTATTTGTTTAAGCAAATCTACAATTTACACATTTAATCGAGTGCGTGTGGACAATGTACAATGTACACAGATGTGTTGAGTACGGCACTCGATATGGTGATTTGTCTCTACAATAGTAATGTATAATATGGTAGCCGCAGATCGAAAGGAGCAGACAGAATGTACTGCTTGTAAATAAATGGTGTATATCACAGCGACACGCTCATTCGCCTTTCATGAATTGGCAAAAAGATACATGATCTTTTCTTCAAAAGGGCTCAATGTACCTATTGTATGAGGCAAAATGTATTGTATTGTATTGTATACATATATGAATACACAAACACATGGCTCTCCTGATGGAAAGAGACAAATATCGCCTATAGACACCAAAGATGTTAATGGTGCATTGCTGTCTTCGTAGTGTTTTTAACGCCACACAACGTCTACGACCACCCTCCAAATCGGAACATGACAGTGACAAGCACTGACGCTATTGCAGCAGCAACAGGTAAGGCGGTGGAACATGACCCGGGCGAGACAATGCAGCTCTACCACCTAGTAGCAACGTTGATAGTGACTCGCATAACCAATTAATCACCTCTTACGAACTGCCTGGCAGAACGGCAGTTGGTCAATCTTCTTCTCCGTACTATTAACAATTCAGTGCAGCTATTGTAACACAACCAGATTGATCAGAAAGTTTGAAATAATATTTGAATTTACATATCTCGAATATTAATCAATCAAATCTAACAGAGCGGTCATAAAAAGCGTCCGGTACGGCAATAGCGGGCGGCGGACACCTCAACACGTGTCTCGCGTCCGAATCCGCCCGCCAATGTGCACAAAAACCGGACAGCATCCCTTACACCGAGTCGGACAATGGCCACCTTCATCATCGCCATTTTTTCTAGAGCGATTGTACATTTTCACCGAGTTACATTGTAACGATCGCGATAGCCCGATCGGGAAATGCGCCGCAGCGGCAAAAACCCATGTGAACCCCGTCACAATGGGGCCTTATGACAACAATAATTTATAAACTCTAGTTTTAACACCCATCATGTTTGAATGATATTTAGGGTTCCGCTCCGTTGGAGTTTCACTGTCTGTTAGTCAAGACGTTAAAAGTATAGTTAAAAAATATTCGGTGGCCTATGAAACATGAATAGTATAAATACCAGCATTATCACGCGAGCTCCCTTATAAGGTAGACAGAGTGAACCAACAGCGTATAGAGTTTCCGGCTAACCACGATTCACCGGTTAGTCGGTTGGCAAAGTGATTGGTCATCCCCATTTATAGCAATTCTGTCCGGGACATCCGGAAAACTCGGGAATCGAACCCGGGGCCTTATGAGGGGAAATCTAAGACGAATAGGCTAATCCCTAGACGGTCACTTCAAAAAAATCTTTTAAAAAGCTTCTTACTACCTACTTATTATGAAATCAGCATACTATTTAGGATTTTTTTTCTTTAAAAACATAGCCATGAAGCTATCATGTAGAATAATGTTATTGAAGTAAAGTTCCCGTAAACGGTGAATGCCACATTTATACTGATCCATAATAACCTTTTCATTTCTTTTCTGTAAACCACCTGCCATAACGGTTTTCATCTTAGCAACAAGAGTGGAGCCCCACGACAGTAATAGACACAGGACAGAACAGCAACAGGCACTGCACTGGGATGAAAACCAACACTACTCCAATAGAAACCGAGCTTTATAAAATCCCGTACTCTTTTGAAGGAGGATCTGTTTAGTTTCGAGAAAGCATTAACAGTACAATTCACTTGAATTCATTTAGTCTCGAGCCAGGATTGTTCGGCTGTAAATTATGAAGATTTTTATCTGGAATCACGCAATGGCTTTTTGTTATTTTATGCTTTTATCCGGATTCTGCTGGTCAAAGCCAGTATGCCTGTGCCTCGGAGAGTACGTTAAGCTGTTAGTTGTAACATTGTAACATGACTACTCATCTCGCCTGCCAACAACCAGGTGAATTGTGTTGAAAAGAACATAACGATGTTCTTTTCAATTTGCCTACCCTCTAAGAAGAGAATGATGATATTTTTATAATAAATTTTAAAATCGGGAAGAGTTATTAGTACACGATCATAATGAACATGTCCCATATAGTATATAATGATATGTAATAAGTGTGAGGGCGGCGGCCGGCACAGACCGAACACTTTTACGACCGCTGCGATCGAATGAGTCGCGGTCTGCGGCGGTATTGTTTCCCAACGAAAAAATCGATTTACGATTTCGATTTAATTACTAATTACGATTCATACCTGTCGGGCCGTCCAAATGAATGGAGTGCCCTGTGGCACTACCACGGACGTCAAGTCAAATACTGAATCGAATCGAATAATAAACGATAAAAATTGACGCAGAAACTTATGCGTAGCGTAACATCATTGTAATCATAGTGATAACTTCGCTAAAAATTAAGCGCAGCATTTTATCACTCCACGTTGCCCAGTTACCTAAAGCAAGTATTATACTAGACACTTAACGGAGCTAAACCATAGATTTTTCCCTAATTACGAACGTAGTCTTGAACGGTTGAACGGTGAAGTCGTTTAGTTTTGGTGCTAGATAGCTCTAATAATAATAAGGTTCTAGTTCTAGTAGATATTTCATGTCCATGCTGGAAATACGTAAATAAACAATATCTACATTATTCATTTATTTACTATTCAATAACGTAAATGCTGTTTTTTGTTTTGATTATTTTGTTATTTTCCCATTCGCACAGGTCTTATATTTTCACATTTTTTATCGAACACTCCGTCATAGAAAATTCGATATCGACTAGTTTTCGTGATTGAGCTTCTGTGTCCTCAAGGGAGGACCGTTTGAATGCACCAGTTTTTAAGGCACATGCAAACACGTCGCGCCGAATACACGGCCAGCGTTTTTCTCGGTTTTGAATAAATGAAATATTCATGCAGACATTCAAACTTGTGAGGAATTCGCGATTGTATTATATTCGCGCTTATGTTAGATCGCTTTGTCATTCATATTTGATAGTTCATTTGCAATAACTTAGTAAGATCTTATATTTATTTATTTTTTATATAAATATTTAATTTTCCATAGAATAATATAGATATATTTATAGAAATGTCGTCAGATCTTAGATAAATATGCTCATCAGGGATATTTACAGTAGTTAATAATATATAAGTAAATAGGGACTGGAAGACGTGGGTGGTGGTGCTTGGTAATATAAAAATTGAACCACGACAACTCAGTCGCTGATTATTTACGGTAGTTTCCAGACAGGTCAAACGTGTTTCAATGAGCAATAGAAACCGCCTACTTGTAAACGCCATTTAACCAAATTTGTTTATTTTTTTTATATCATAAGATAGCAAACAAGCAGATGGGCCTCCTGATGGAAAGAGTCAACTTCTGCTTATGTTTTTAGGGTTCATATCTCCTGCCTTGACTTGAGTGCCAATTACCACTTTTAAAAACTAGCAATAATAGTTAAAGTAAAAACTAGCACATGCGACGATGAGGTTGCCTCCGCCACCTTTGTAAACTCAGCCATCAAACTATTTCATTTTTACCGAAAGAAAATTTAACGTCCAATATAAGGAAAACAAAAAAATCTATTTTTTCTCATGTTGGTCTGGCAACTTTCTCCAAGAAAAACACCGGTTTGCCTATAAATCAGCTCCTAGGAGGCAGTTAGAAGCCAGCAGGAGTGGCATTTGGCCGCCTCTTACCTAAGTCTTTCAAACCTAGTTCGTAGGTGTAAAGAAAAGGTTTAAGTTTAAAGAAAACTTATTTTCAAAAAAACGTCACTGTCACTTACATGAGAACATAAATTATATGAAAAAGAAATATTATACAGTTCGTCATCGCAATACACAAACACTATTATTACGTACGAGTATTATTGCATATTGTAAAGCCCGTTTAACGCGTTATTTTTATTTTGAACACTAATACATTTTAAAATTTTAAATATTTCTGTCTGTACCACATCAGTGCAAAACCGTGTGGCGGGATGGTAATGCCACATGCACACGTCTACCGATTACCTTACCCTCCAAACCGGAACACGACAATGACAAGCATTGACGCTATAATTGCGAGGAATAAGTAAGACGGTGGTACCATATACCCAGGCAAGACTCTGCGGAACTCTACTACCTAGTAGTCACGATGGTGGTGACACTTTTAGTCAATTGTACGTTTACGAACTGCCTGGCAGAATGGCAGATGGTCTAAGCCCGGACCAACACGGGGTACACAATGTAGCTTAATGTACTCACACAATTAGCAATTAGCTCCATAATGTCTTGCAACTGTTACCTGGTATCATCAGGAGAACTGTTTGTTTGTTGTCTTTACAAAAGATGATTTCCGTTGCAGGAAAATGGTCAACAATCGCCTTGTTGTGTATTGTGTGTGTCGCCTTCAGTTGCATTTGTTTTTTATCAAGTTGCCCGAAACGAAAACACAAAACTACTAGGAAAGAGGCTGTAGCAACTAATTATACGACCGTTTTACATATTTAACGTAATGAGGAGAAAATATTTAAACAGCATCAGAGCATCTAAGCATGCAGCGGGCTCCCACGGCGCGATCGGCGCAAAAAGCGCGCGAGAGTGGAGGGGGGCGGTGGGGGGAGGGGCCGGATTGTTGCGCGGCTGCCGCGTGCATACTGATGCAACGTAATTGTCGCCGACAAAAACTAAATGCATGATTATGGAGGAAATGCCGTCCGCGTCCGAACGAACAATATCCTACCAGATTGCTATCGCCCTGCTTATGTAATTATGTACAATTACCAGCGCATATTAAGTGACGAGCGATTAACATTGCATAATGAGCTGATTTAGCACTTCCGAATTTGGCGTGTTTCTTGTCGTGTTCTGATGCGTCGTATTTTCTTGTACTTGGGCCGGAAGTGCGAAATTCAAACTAATCATTAACTGAAGTCTCTTATTCATTACCTTCAAACTACTTATAGGTATTTTCCTTCTGATGTTCGTTCAGTTACTTTCATTCTCGTGACAGGTGAAGTTCATCTGAGATTAACGAAAGCTGTGTGAGCGTAAAGCGACGAGCTGTATAATAAGTTGATCAGAATAAACAAGACTGTTCAGTAGGAAGTTACAAATTCTCTCGGTAGCAATGAAAAATGGTCGGTTACAAAAACCCCACTATTTCTGAAATTATGAATGTTGACATTTGAATTCTGTTATTTTTATTTCGGTGACAATACCACGTCTATAAAGACGTCCCTTGGACATTATTCATTAATGAAAAGTTAATTTTATTACTGACTCCTGAAAAATTTACAAGAATCACCTCAGTGCGTGACAACTCGATTTTCAAAGATCACCCGGAAAAAACTTAAACAACACTTTCCAACCCGAAGGTCAACCTCGTTTTCTGAGCCGAACAGTCTGACCATTAGACTACGAGGTAGTTCGGGTGTGTGCGCGCAGTGTGTGTTAATCCATACATTTTTGGCGTGAATAGGTCTTTGAATTTGCTTTTATAGTGGAGGCCAGTACAAAAAATAAAGCTACATAATACATATCCATCATTAACATCCAAAACATAATTATACCACTGGATAGCTAAAGAATCAAATAATTTGATATGTTGAATAGGGTCGCGATCTGTGGAGGTAAAAGGTACGCCATTTTTATGTTATTTCGCTGCGTTACAGAATTTGCTTGTACTTCAATATATATTTATAATTGTATTAAGGTATATTATTGTCGGCATCACCAAACGATTATCTCAAACCCCCAAAAGACGCAGAAACCTTCAAGAGAATAAATTAACAAGTAGCCTACACCACCATTACATCAGGTGGGTACTCAATGGTATAACAGTTTTATAAAAAAATAAAACAATTTTATTTTTTTATAAAAAAACAAGCAGATGGGCCTCCTGATGGAAAGAGTCAACCATCACCTATAGACACCAAAGATGTAAATTGTGCGTTGCTATCTTGTGGCTTATTCTTAATGCCACATGCACAAGTTTACCGGCTACCTCACCCTCCAAACCGGAACACAACAGCGAAAAACACTGACGCTATTGCGGCAGGAATAGGCAAGGTGGTGGTCGGGCCGGGCGAGACAATGCAGAACTCTACCACCTAGTAGCCACGATGGTAGTGACTCACATAGCCGATTAGTCGCCTTTTACGACATGCCTGGGAGAACGGCAGTTGGTCTATTTTTCAAAGGAGCCGGAACCAACACGGGGTGTTTGCTATTTTATGAGATAAAAAAAACTGTTATTAAAATTCGAATCCAAAATTCAATTAGTTTCATAAAAAATGGCTAAGCCCTTTCGTAAGGAGAACCTATACCGACTTGTTTTCTATTTTTAAACCACTGTTCTTTAAAAATAAATTTGTGTTAAGCGGCCAGTAACATTCGAAAGTCAAATTACGAAACTTTCCAAGAGTTCCGGTAAGACCGGTACATAACCTAACCAACAACGTACGCACAATCCCTTGCTGCCAAAATTCGCGTTCAAGGTCGTGTTGAGGCAGGTCAGCGCCGTGACGTCACCGCGCCCTCCAAATCGAGGGGTCGTCGACCGCGCCGCCATTGCGGAAACTGTGTTGTGCGCGTTCGGAATTCGAATTGGGGCCTTTTGTTTGTGTGCGTTCAATGAGTTTCGATGTTTTTGTTGTCATGCTTGTGTGCGTTTCGGGGGTATTTTTAATTCCTTGGTCGAAACAAAAGAACCCTTCCTTGTTTTTGAATATTCGTTTGATTGCTATATTTTAGGGTTATTTTTGACGAGGTACAGTTTTTGAGTTCATTAAAACGCACGACTGGTACTTAATTTGAATTTGGAATACAAGCTCGTTAACGGATAGTGCGTTAAACTATTCTTTGAGGGTTTTTTTAATTACTTTGATGATTATGCATCATAGTTAGTAGTTACTCTTCAGGCGTTAACAATAATTGCAAGTTGGGACCTATTAATATTTATAACATTTTCCATTTATTTTCAAAAGCGAGATAGGTACTTCTGTTTAGCAGTTTTGGAGGGATGTCGCCTATCTGTTAATATTATTGTCTTTACAACGACGAATGTTGAATTTTGACTTACTTTTTTTGACTTACACGCATAAACGGTAGTAGATACCTACCTACCGTATTAAAATTTCTTTCTATATCAAATAAACTCATTTTCAATGTAGGTAGGTACACCTTGTGTAGATATATTGTTTTTATTGATTTTTAAAAAGTCTGTTTCACAATTATATTTGATTAATTTTAAAGCCAACCGGTTTTGCTTTATATAAACGGGAACAAATCCCTAATGATGTCCTAATAGGTGAAACCGGTTGTCTTTAAAATTAATCAATTATAATTGTGAAACAGTACAAGTGTTTTTCAAAATCAA
>DWBA01000637.1:0-12584 GCA_018236825.1 Apodemia zela | reverse complement strand
GTCAGTGTTATGCTGAAACTTTATTTTCAGTGAACAGCTGGATGCTTTTATAACTGTCAACCTATATAAGTTTGTTCTATTTCTAGTCTCCATGATTTAAAATAACTAAAATTAAATTATTCAAAAAATGTTGTTTTTTTAAGTAAATAATAATCACATGAGTTTTTGTAATAATTTAATTATAGACAAAACTGAGATACAGGGTTAATTTAAATTATTAAGAACACATGACTCCATAATGAAATTAATAAATAGTCTATGCTCCATTCTGTTCTGTTTCTTTTTGTACATCTTCAGTATTGTGTTTATTGGGATCATCGGGTTTCATTGCTGGGAACAATAATACTTCCTGTAAAAGAAAACACGAGTTTTAGAGCTTCAATGTAAGAATACATTAACCTCCCAACATATATCTTAGCAAAACGGTGATAAAGACATTAAATTTAGTATGTATTAGACTCTACCTACATATCGAATAAATAACTGACTATTGGTGTGCAGATAGAATCCTGTTGTACATCCCTCTCTTGATGTATGTAAATGAAAAATTATAAATCATTAAACCTTGCTACTTATGGAAAACTTTGATAAAATTGTTAATTGTAAAACTGACCATAAAATACTTTTTTTTGACTACAAAGTTTCTGTATACAACATGTTACAAAATACCCCATAAAAACATAATTATCAAAACCAAAAATTTTGTCAACCCTAGTATGCTGTTATGTCAGGGAACCAGATTATTTAACAGAAAGGCCTACGTACCTATTTTACTTAATAATTGTCAACATTAATAGTTTTTCTATTTTTCATTCATAAATATTTGCTACCCCCATATAAGGACATCATTATACTCAATACTGGCATCAAAATGTTTCGAGTTTTTTTGCAAAATAACTATGTTTTCTAACTCGGAATAATATGATATAATGTTATGTCTAGGCCATGCAGATTATTTAACAGAAAGGCCTATGTACCTATTTTACCTAATAATTGTCTACATTAATAGTTTTTCTATTTTTCATTCATAAATGGTTGCTACCTCAATATAAGGATGTCAATATACTCAAGTACTGGTGTCAAGTGTTTCGAGTTTTTTTGCAAAATAATGATGCTTTCTAACTCGGAATATTACGATATGATGTTATGCCTAGGACATGAAGATAGCAATTTAAATTGTTGATATTGAGCAAGCCGGAGCACACATTGAGCCGTTTCTGTAAATTTATAAAAAGTTAGGTCTGTGGTCTAGTGGTCCTGCATCGGAGTTGACAACAAGATGCCGGGTTCGATTCCCGGGTCGGGTAATTAAAAATTGTGATTTTTCAGTTTTCTGATAAAATCGACATTGCCCGGGATTGGTAAAGTGCCCGGTTAGCGATAGGGTAGCCACATTGTGGGACCGAGTATCTTCGGCTAATCGTGGGTGCACTGGTTGTACCTCTGCCTATCTCTTCGGGGATATGAGCGTGAAGAAACTTTTTTTTTCTAAGTTAGGTTGTTTCATTAGGTTAGGTCTTTAAAAATTGTTGTCGTTCCACAAATTAGATAGATATATACAACCTTTTTGACAGGCCAAATGTCATTCTGCCAGGCAGGTGGTACAAGGCGACCGATTGGCTATACATGTCACTACCATAGTGACTACTAGGTGGTAGAGTTCTGCAGCGTCTTGTCCGGGTATTTGGTACAACCGCCTTACCTATTCCTGCTGCAATAGCGTCAATGCTTGTCATTGTATTGTAGCCGGTAGACTCATGCATGTGACATTGCCATCCCCCCACACGGATAGCAACACACCATTAACAACTTGGTGTTATAGGTGATGGTTTCTCTTTCTATCAGCAACTTTAAACTGGTGGACCATCAAGCTTATGGTTACCCAATCCAGAATGAGCCAAAGGGAAATAGATACAACTTGAGCCATTAGTAAGATGAAATTATCGTTGTGTGGCCATGTTGGAGGAACGATAAACAACTTATAAAGATAAAATGTACTTGAGCGGAGATAGCAACTTGATTAGCTTTGTGTGGAAGTCCCTGTAACCACGCATAATAATATTAATATAAAGTGGTTACCAGAAGTTGAAAAAATTCGAATCTCAGACTACTTGGTGTATCAGGAACTTTCAGATGTAGATTTTTATTATAAGATAGCAAACATGCAGATGGCTATCCCGATGGAAAGGACCATCACCTACAGTGTGTGCACTGCACTGCACCTACAATCAAGTTCATGCTGAAGTTAATGTAAATCTGAAAATATTTTTTTCAGAGCAAGCAATAAAAACTAATATAATTCATGATCATCGCATCCATCATCCCCAAATGATATCATACTAAATTAATTTTGTGGCATGATAGGTATTTAATTATAAAATTTTAGTTACCTTGATATTATTCGAGTCAGTCAAAAACATAGTCAATCTATCAACTCCCAAGCCCCAACCAGCTGTCGGTGGTAACCCATATTCAAGTGCAGTACAGAAAGCTTCATCTGTTGGGGGAGTTTCATCATCACCAGCCGCACGATCTTTGGATTGCTGCTCAAACCGTTCTCGTTGAGTAGCTGGATCATTTAACTCAGTATAAGCATTGCATATTTCCTTTTTCATAACAAAAAGTTCAAACCTGGAGAGAGATATCTATTGAAAAAAGTACATTTTGCCACATATTACGGACCTGATAACAATATACAAACATTTCCATAGGTTGAAGTACACATAAAACTGTGTTGAGCTAGGGGCATCGCAAGTGAAAAAAGTTACTATATTAATGAAATAATAAAAAAGTAAAAAAGTAATTAACATATTATTACCTTTCCGTTAAACCTGGTATGTCCCTGTGGTATTTAGACAAGGGACTCATAATCTGTGGGTGGTCCAATATGAATGTAGGGTTTATACATTTTTCTTCTAAGAATTCTCCAACTAATTTATCAAGAAGCCTGGCAGTAGTTCTTGGTGGACTGCATTCAACCTAAAGGAAATAAATATATCTAAAGATGAACTAAGATTCCCAATCTTAAATTAGTAAACACTTTTTACTCTATTTCCAAAAGATGTTCTGAATTCAGTTTGGACATGTTGAAAGAATGGCAGATGAACAATTAACAAAACAGATATACAATGCGAATGTGGACGGATGTAGGTACAGGGGAGACCAAGACTGACGTACCATGATCAAATTGGTCGGGTGCTGTCCAAAGATGTAGTTTCGAGTCTCTGAAACTGGCGTGTTTGCATGAGGAGAATTATGAATGTGGGGAAGCAAGGCAAGTCTGCCTGGACCGTGATGTATGGCACTCGATTCTCTCTGCCTACCTCGTAAGGGATCTGATTAAGAGAAGATATGTTGTTGTTCTCTGAACTCGGTTGTACTTTTTAACTTCCCGCTATGTTAGTAGTATAAGGACATTACTGATTATGCGTGTGTATGTAACCCGTCATAATTCTTTTAGCTTAAAATACCTCAATTTCATCATCGCATCAATAGTGGGAAGATTTAGGGATGACCTGCAAAGTCAACCACAAGAGTCAGTATGCGCTTCTGATGCACTCAAGAGCATCTCAGAATGTTATCCTATCCCATAAAATATTAAAATTGGCTGTACCTGATGTTTTTCACACAGCTGACTAAGAATAGTATTAGCTTCAGGTGTATGAAATTGATCAGCTGGGGGGAGTTTAACATTTAGTGCCTTTTCTAAAGTAGCAATCATTGGTACTCTAGCAAAAGGTGGAGTAAAATCAATTTCCACCTCTTCACCTTCTGGGCCATCTGGGCGGTATTTGATCTGTAATTGGTTAAACATTATTATAAGTATGTGGATTTAAGCTTATGACTACAAAATGAAGAAAATCCAGCTTATAATTAGTTATAAGCATGAAATAGAATAACAAAATATTATTTTACCTTGTAAGTTCCGTGAATACTTTTCACCATCCCAGAAAGCATCGTTTCTGTTATTATAATAAGGTCATGATAATCCGCATAAGCCATATAAAACTCACAGGTTGTAAACTCTGGATTGTGAGTTAAATCTATTCCCTCATTTCTAAACTGCCTTCCAATTTCATAAACTCTGTCTAGACCTCCTACTACAAGCATTTTATGATATAATTCCGGAGCTATTCTCATATAAAGGTCCATATCTAATTCATTGTGATGTGTGACAAATGGCTTGGCAGTAGCTCCTCCAGGTATCATGTTCATCATTGGTGTTTCTATTTCTAAGAAACCCATGTCATCCAAGAATCTTCTGATATAAGCAATAATTTTTGCTCTTGTGTAAAATATTTGCCGCACCTACCAAGATAATAATAAATTGAATACCTATGCAATTGTCAGCTTGTTTTCCATAAATAAACGATTACACAGAAAGAATAGAATAACTTAATATTTAATGTACTTATTATAATTGGTTAATAAACATTTGTAAATTGTAAAATTATTTGTTAAACTTTTGTGATGTGAAATAATTTGTGTAAATTTGTAAAAGATATAATAGCTGTAAAATTGTAAATGAACAAAATAGGATCCCTTATCCTTGCTATAAACCTTGGGCCATTAATTGTAAATCAATGGCTCTTTTTTTGTAAAACAAATCATATCACTAATCTGAATAGATTTTCCCAAGGAAAGAATTTGACATGACATGGTGCAGTGAAAGTGCTTTGAAAGTATAATAAATAAAATATTATACATATATCTACCTATCTTTTATCAAATATCTTGAAATGTATCTATCATTCAGATACATTTCAAGATATTTGATAAAAGATATTCATATCAACAATGATTTCCTGTGTGATAAGTAAAAACATGCATTTCCAAGAGCTTATCAATACAAATATAAGTATGCCTATACCTTATCATTCAAAATCAGATCTAGATATCTTTTCCTGAAGCGTGTCTCCTTATCTTTCAGGCCAAAATGTAAATGAGGAAGCATGTGTAGACACGGCGATAACAGCTTGATAGTTTGGGGAATAATGGACAGTTCACCTTTTTTCGTTTTCCCAGGATGACCAACACATCCAATAATATCACCTCTTCTTAGTTTATCAGTGTCAGTTGTGAACTTTTCTTCAGACACATACATTTTAGCATTGGCCATCACCTATAAAATGAATGTATCTAAGATTATTTTCTTGTGTTTTATTTCTAATCCTTTTTATTTATGATTTCTAACAGTCAAGCGGTGTTTACATCACTCAATTCCAAGTAACAGCCTAGTACAGAAAGGCAGCGAACTGCTTCAGCAATTAGGGACATCATGCAAGGTCATTGTGCAATGGGTTAAGGGACATGGTGGCTCTGTAAGGAACGATATTACAGATGAATTAGCAAAAAAAGGGTCAAAGATGGTTGTTATAGGTCCAGAACCAGTTAAACCTCTTCCCTTTAATCCGCAAAAATAATAATAAAAGAAATCACCAAGATAAAACAAAAAACACTGGGAAACGCTAACTAGTCGTAGATAAACCAAACAATCATTCCCTGAACTGAAACCTAAACTGACCAGAAAATTACTTAAACTACCTAGTAGAATTAAGAGATATGTGGTCTGATAACGGGGCACTGCCCAATGAATTAACACATGCACACCCTGGGGCTAACTGACAGTCCCCTATGCAGGGCATGCCTAAACCATGAAGAAACTCCACACCACGTGATGTTTGATTGCAAGGAATTAAAGTACCTAAGAGCCCAGTTCCGCAAAGAGGGTGACACATATAGAGGGAGCTGTTTGAGCATCCCTCTAAGGCGCTGGGTTTTGAGAATCTACTATACCTTTCTACTCTCTACTACTCACAATGGTCCGCATTGTGGCTATTGTGTGATATAGCCAGCTTTGATAGACAGTAGATAGATCTTGCAAAATTAGTATGCATTTTGCTACTTTAAAGTTTAATATTTAAAAAAAAGTATCTTCACGCTCATATCCCTGAAGAGGGAGGCAGAGGTACAATGAGTGCACCCACGTTTAGCCGAAGATACTCAGACCCACAATGTGATAGGTGGCAAGCCTATAGCCAACCGGGCACTAATCCAATCCTGGGTACAATTATTTATATCAGAAAACTGGAAAATACTTTTTTTGAGTTGCCCAACTCCGGGACCTTGTGTGGTCAACTCCGACACCGGACCACTACACCACAGAGGCGAAAGTTTAATAATATTTTACTAAATATTATTTTGACTAGCATTATTTTAAGCTATGTAACTTGCTTACAATGTAGCTCACTTCTTTTTAAATAGGTTTTTGAGTTTTAGAGTTTATGCAATTCAAACATTTTTTCTGTCCATAATTAAAAAAATTATATATGAACAAATGTATAGATTACCTATCAGGTTTTTTGCTATGCTAATGCATTAAAAACTGATAAGGAATCATGAGGATAGAAATCATAATTATATAGATACATACATATCTTTACATCAGATCCCTTATTTAGGCAGATAGAAGAGTGTCATATGTCACAATCCTTGCAGATTTGTCTTGCTTCCTCCACATTCATTACTTGGATTATGTAAACACACCAGATTTGCAGACTCTTTATACTACCTTAGGACAGCACTCAATCTATCCACTCACATGTCAGTCTTGGTCTTACTTTATACATATATCCTTCCACATTCATATTATACACTGTTTATTAACCTTTTATCTGGCATTTATTCTCTTCACGTTCGAACCACTACATGACATTCCTGCTTTTATTATATCTTATCCCTATGCAATCTAAGGAGAATGAAAACCATGAATGGTATAAGGGAAAAAAACACAAAGATATAAATTCATTTGAACATCAAACTCAATATTCTAGCCTTTAGGAGTCTACAAATACTTTCATATGATTCCGAGTTATACAGAAGGCTATTATTTTTTTTCTGTCAAGAAAATAACTTTCTAATTGTTTTAAAATGTTTTAGCACACTTAGTACTAGCTTACCTGAAGCTTTACACCTTCACCTCTCATATCATAGAATATTAGTTTAGCCCCTGATTCTCTTATTGAATGTATTCTGCCTGCAACAGATAAAGTAATATTTTCCGATACTTCCCCATTATTCAAATTACTATACTTCTCAATGAACTCCTCCAATGATATTGTGACGACAAATTTATGCGGATATGGGTGATCATCAGCAGTGCCTTCTTTCAAGTTTGCAATAGCTCCTGTACGCAATTTGTAATACTCATTAGGACTGATTTCTTCTTCAGCTACTTTTGTAGTTTTTTTTTCTGAAGCAGTCATAGGCTGTTGAACAGCCTTTTCTGTTTTTTCTTTTAACTTTTGCTCCGCTTTAAGCCGACGTTTCAATTCACTGCAAGAATAACAGACAAATTCGATATAAAATTACTCAAGCCAGTTAACATGTTTTTAACAAACAGTAGAAACATTTGCAATTAAACCAACCGTGAATGCACCGACGATGATATTTTTGCATATTGCGGTACACAATAAATAATTTTCTTAGAGTAAATACAGGTTATTGTTCTAAGTGTTTTAGGAAAAAACATCTTGTATTCACATAATACTCACTTCTTAGATATTTTTTCACTGGACGCTTCAGCCATATTATTTAATTCTAATTAATAATAACCACTTAATTCAATAAACGATTAAAATTCTAACCTATATAGGTACTTGTACAGTCTAAAAAAAATCCAATTCGCTAATCGCTATGGACTGCGAGTGCGACACGTTTGATCGTTTGACGTTGACGTTATTATTCAATATTTGACACTTGACAGATATTAGTTGTGTTCGGAATTTACTAGCTATCTGGCGTAGATTCGGACATCTACACTATACTAAAATCACCGATCACGCCAGGATGGCCGATGAAATATTGCTATAGTGATGTGAAGGTCAATTTATAATCGAAAAAAAACAAAATCAAATGAGAGTTGAATTTATAAGATTTTGTATAATATAACACTAGTAAATAGTAAGCAATAGCTCATTGAAAAGTTGTAATAAAACGAAAATATAAATGGTTACTTAGTGTAAATATTTGAATGAATTATACATTGGAATGAAAATGAATACAAATGCTTTATTTGCACAAGAAATAAATAAATAAACTGCTTTATTTTGCATTGAGCACTGAAGTGAGTTTGCCGGAGCTGGTTAGCGATCGTAGGTATTAAGTTTCGTTATTTCAAATTTCGAAAACACAACCGAGTAGAGTGGTTAATAAAGTACATTAATCGTATATAATCCCTCGTGTTGGTCCGAGCTCCTTTGAATAATAGACCAACTGTCATTCTGTCTGGTAGGTCGTAAGAGGCGACCGATTGGCTATACGTGTCACTACCATCCTGACTACTACGTGGTAGAGTTTCACAACGTCTCGCTCGAGTATTTGGTACCACCACCTTACCTATGCCTGCCGCAATAGCGTCAGTGCTTGTCAATGCCACTGCTTGTTTGCTATCTTATAATATAAAAAAAAATCATGTTTAATAAAATATAACTCTTTAACCATATTATGCAATAATAATAGTGTTATTTATTTATATACTTGACTTTAGTGACGTAAAAACGTGCAAAAGTTTGCGGGACCATAATTATATAATAAGTGGATAACATTGTGTGCATCAGGAACAAGGGTGTACTTCTCAGAGTAGGTTAATTTTACTGCAGATATTTGGTACTATTTGTATACATATACGTAACTTTCATGAAAATCTGTATACCTCCGCGCATACTAAGATATTTAAAAAAATAAATACACCCGGCGTCCTGTCGTTAGGATTGCAGGTGTACTCATTTTCTTAGGAAAGCAATGTGTGAACCGTAATATATTTATATGTAGATTTGGTACCTCTTGTGTACCTGCAGAAAAATAAATTAGCTTACCACATTTCAATAAGATATCTGAGAAAAAAAATATTAAAATAAACAGCATCTTTTAATTTTTATTTTTTTTAAATGAACATAAGTCAATCTCCAGTAAACAGTGGTAGGTAATAGGTATCATACACCACTACGTGCGTATTATTTATAACTATGTACACAATGATTCTAAAATAGGTAATTAAATAAAATGTAGTGCCAGTGTTAAAATATGCATTCATTTTCATCGTTTTATCAAAATAGTAATCTGATTAATGTTTCTGCAGGTAGCTACTAAATCTACATACAAATTTATTACGGTCCACACTTTGCTTTATGGGACAAATGGGTACACACGCCATCCTGACGTCAGGATGGCGAGTGTATATATTTTTTTAAATATTTTAGTATGCGCGGAGGTATACAGATTTTCAAGAGAGGTTCGTAAAGTTACACAAATGGTACACCCGCGGTCATGATGCACACGTCCTGAACATATTGTGTATAACACATGTTTCTAGTTGAATGATGCCAAAAAGGTATAACTTTTCACGTGCGTACATATTTATTAAGTGCAGACACCTTTTTTTCAATAATGAACCTTCAAGGTGTTAAAATAGCGGATGTGTACACAACTATATCGACAATATAGTAACTAGGCCTCTGTTGCTTTTACATACAAGTTATTAAGCATGAACGGGATATCATTGCGATTAGTTGGTGAATCACTTTGCCAATATTTCGGCTACCATGTAAGCACAGAGGTCATGAGCACAGAATACATAATAGTACAATTTGTATCATGAGGAAACCTGATGCGTTACGTGTAGTTAAAATACTGTTTTGATCCAGAAGTCATTTAAACAGAAAAACTAACTACACCACTACGTTTGTTCGGACACATCGGCTGTCGTTCGTCATTTACTGACTGATCACTGAATTCTACGAATTCAACAATTTAAACTCATCTCCTCGCCTCGATTGAAATTTGAATGATTTTTTTGTGATTACTAGCAGCTTAAAAATATAATTACAATACAAACATACAATTAATCGCAATAAAATCTTATCGTTTTGCCCCAGGGCCCTTGCTTGCGCGGCTACGCCACTGAATCTACTTATCTAGTTCTTTCAGGGGTCCAGTAAACTAAAACCGAAAAATAACATACCATTACACTCATTTGCAATGATATTTTGTGGTCGGTTGTTGCTGTAAATGTCTACATTGCCGAGAAAATCTGTACCTATTGAAATTAAAATGACGATTCCTCAATAATTGCGGTGATGTTTCATCAGAGTTATTCTTTGTTGTTTTAGCCCAAATCTGTGTCAACGCAGAATGCCACCTGCATTGTGTTAAATTAGCTAGCAATTCGGTGTTAAATTAGCAACTTAATGTGCATAGTAACATATTATGTTATGGGTAAAAATAGCTATAAATAATTTGCAGGAAAGGGTAATTTAGATTATTGGAAATTCAAATGATATTCTGGCAATAATTGTATTGACATCACAGCTGTTCGTTTTGCTTAGTGGTCTCTGAATACAATTTTATTGTAATAATCAGAAAGTGAGTGAAATTTGGTTTAATTCCTCTACATCACAAGATACGAAGTTACTATAACAACTCATATTGTAATATTTTATCGTCATATACTTGGTTTTGTTAGCTTTTTACTTGTATTATTTTTATTTTCCTTCTTGTGATTATCAAAACGTGCAAGCAAACCAAATAATGCAGTGATCTTGAGTTATCTGTTTGTGTTTTTGTAATTGGTTGACTTTTGTTACAGGCAGAATCTTATGTAGACGAAGTTACGACAGTTTATTAATATTGCAAAGGACTATGCCTCTTTTTGGTAAATCTCAGAAGAGCCCAGCAGAGCTAGTAAGATCTCTTAAAGATGCTGTAACAGCATTAGAAAGAGGCGATAAAAAGGCGGAAAAGGCTCAGGAAGATGTCAGCAAAAATCTGGTTTGTAAATTATAGTTTTGTCAATGCTGTATTTAATAGTGATTAAAATTTTTACTTATTAATTATATTTATTTTTGATTCAGGTGTTGATAAAGAATATGCTCTATGGTACTTCTGATGCAGAACCACAAACTGATATAATAGTAGCACAGCTAGCACAAGAGTTGTACAACACTAATTTGCTTCTCCTTCTCATTCAAGTAATTCTGTTTATAATATTCATAAATATACTTTTGAATAGTGTTGTGTTTCATTAACTTAACCAGTATTTTTAAAATGTTTTCCAGAACTTAAATCGTATCGACTTTGAAGGGAAAAAAGATGTAGCACAAGTGTTCAATAATGTATTGAGACGTCAAATTGGTACTCGTTCACCAACTGTTGAGTACATATGTACCAAGCCGGAGATATTATTCACTTTGATGTCTGGGTAATTTTTTTTAATTTTTATCTATCTTTCAAGGTATGTTGTAGAGACAATGTAATTCTGAAGAAATTGTAATTTGTCTTGAAAGTATAATGATATTGAAATATGCTTTGATTAAATATAAAGGAAATTGAAAAGATTGTCTCTCAGTTGGTATTTTCTCTAAAATTACTCATACACATGTCACATGCGAGGTTGTTAGTGTTTTACCAATGTGATTAGTAAAATCTACTGAGTGTCCAACACACATCTTATTAATGAGTTACACTATAATGAGAAATGTTGTGGGATGGCAACTTGGAAATGCTGTTTTTTCATAAAAGCTGTAAAGCCCACACTTGCTTTAAAAACCTAAAATTAAAATGAGTACTAATATAATATATAAATTTATAAATAAAACAATACAATAACATTCATGTAAAATTATATTCTAGTATATTAAATATGAATTATTATATTGCATCACATGATATTTAAATTACTAAGCAAGCAAGCTATATATTGTCTGGTGACTTTAGAATAACTTTCGGTAGTAAAAACAGACAAGTAAAATAATAAAATAGTAAGTTGAACATGTGTTATTTAGGTTTATCACATGAAATTTGAATCAATGAAAGCATTAGAGACAATGGTGACTTAGTTTAGATATTTATCGATGTTAGTGTAACCAACTGTTAGTATAAGCTGGGTGGTCTCATATTATGCAACTGATAGAAATTTACTATTGTAATTATAGATATAATTAATTTAGTGATAATAATATTATTAAAGTTGTGTAAATAATTTTTCTAATTGTTCTTATTTAAAATGTGTACAAGTATTATTTCAATGTAAAATCCATTATTTTACAGAAAATTACAGCTAGACTAAAACCTAGTTCTACAGCCTGATTTGTATATTATTAAATTTTAAAATCTCATAAAAGACCATTATACAAATCTGTATATAGAAACACAATGGATGACGAAGTGTTATTTTAGAAACTCATAGTCAAATGCATGTTTTAGACATATTAGTGGTTGCTATAATTTGTAGAAAAATGGTTGGTATTGAATTGAAATGCTTACAAACATTTTACTGTAACACAACAAATTAATTTCACTGAGAAATTGAAAGTTTGATGCATAAATTAGGATGTAAATAATTTCATATTATAAGTATGTACTTTATGACCTGCAGGACTACTCTTGAAAACCGATTTGAGTTTTAATTATTGAACAAATCAATTTTGAAGTATTTCGTAATTTGGAAAACATTGTTAATAATTGGATTCGGCGACAGCGCCACACGGGTTTCGAAATTTTTTGGAACTACTCATTATTGCTTTTAT
>DWBA01000636.1:0-12585 GCA_018236825.1 Apodemia zela | reverse complement strand
TGTGAGTCACTACCATCGTGGCTACTAGGTGGTAGAGTTCAGCATTATCTCGCCCGGGTCTGGTACCACCGCCTTACTTATTTCTGCAGCAATAGCGTCAGTGCTTGTCACTGTCGTGTTACAGTTTGGAGGGTGAGGTAGCCAGTAAACTTATGCATGTGGCATTAAGACCTCGCCACTAGATAGCAACGCACCATTAACATCTTTGGAGTCTATAGGCGGTGGTTGACTCTTTTCATGAGGAGACCCATCTGCTTGTTTCCTATCTTATGATATAAAAAAAAACCCTTAAGTAAGAAAATTACTTTACCCCGTGTTGTAATAGACTATCTGTCATTCTGCCAGGCAGTTTCTAAAAGGCAAACGATTGGCCAAACTTGTCACTATCATCGTGGCTACCAGGTGATAGAGTTCTACAACGGCTCGCCTGGATCTAGTACCACCACCTTACCTATTCCTGCGACAAAAGCGTCAGTACTTGTCACTGTCGTATTCCAATATGGAAGGTAAATTAGCCTGTAAACTTACGCATGTGCCATTATCAACCCGCCACACAGATAGAAACGCACCATTAACATATTTGGTGTCTATAGGTGATGGTTTCTCTTTCCATTATGTATATGATCTAGTGATTGATTTGCTTCTGTGTAAGATATGAGAGATATTCCTATTCCTACTAATATTATAAATTCGAAAGTAGCTCTGTTTGTTCGTCTATCTGTCTCTATTTCATGCCTAAACCACTAAACCGATTTGGATGAAATTTTGTACGAAGATAGTTTAAGACCTGAGAAAGGACATAAGATAGTATTTATCCCAAAAATCCTACGGAAATGGGAACTATGCGAGTAAAACTTCGGGACTATTTATCTTAAATCTAAAATAAAAAAACCTGTTTAAGCATGTAAAAAAATACTTCTAACACGCGGAAGAAGTCGCGGGCAAAAGCTAGTTTACATATTTATAATTATATTAGAGAGGACCACAAATTACACAAAAATTAGAAGAGACACAGGCAGGGAACGTGAAGCCACTCATATGAGCAAATGCTTGTAAATGTCTAACGCTTGTAGATATATTATATCGTGAAAAAAACTGAAATATCTCATGTTGTGCTATTTTATCATATCAAGTAAAGAGCCAAGGCTTACAAAATATCCTCCAGGGGTATTGAGGGTGATTTTATTTCATTGATGAGTACTATAACTCTGTTTTTCTGGGTGTGAAAGCAAGCTACACTGACAACCTAAGAAATTGCCTTAAAAAGCCTATCTAGTTTCATCTGTGGTAAGGACACAATGTTGGATTTCTTAAGTTATTTGTTTCTTAGGTACTAAATATGTAGAAGATAGTGTACATAGTAATAACTATTGATCATAAAGTTAATAATTGATCAATTACTTACTGCACATTCATTATAAAAGTTTTTGGTGAATACTACGTAAACAACTTATTTTGTGTGATAAAAAGTATTCTATGTCCTAATCAATCTACATGTGTGCCAAATTTCATCCAAATCAGACGTTTTTGCGGGATTGAGTTGCAAATGTCCATTCATCCAAACTTTGGAGTTTGTAATATTAATATAGATTGTTGTTTGAGGAGTCATAAATTCTATTAATAATCTTGTAAAAATTTAGCAAATTAATATAAATAATTCCATATTTATAAATGAATATCCTTGAAGCAACTTAGAAAGTTTTAGTTCATGGTGATTAAATGACAAATATCTGACATGATCATGACTACAAAGTAGTCGTGATACCCAGTAGTAACCACCAACTCATATATAGTAATTGCAACCATATTGTTACATCATATCACTGTCATATTTCGGTTCAAAGAGAAAGTTAACCGATAAACAAAGCATATGATTTTTATTTGCCTTAAATATGCGGTTTCTAAATTATGACTCGATTTAGTTTTTAAACATTTTCTACGAGGCATAAGCTGAAACTGTTCCTATAAATATCAAATTACCAAATTTTCAAACAAATTTTGGAACGCCTCGTTATTAATTAGTTTATTAATAAAATTAATTGCTGATTGTTACAGTAACGAATAACGAGCGTTTATTAAAAGAACCCGCCATACCTACCTACCATACCCTCCAAACCGGAACACGACAGTGACAAGCAATGACGCTATTGCGGCAGGCCCGGGCGAGACAATGCAGAACCCTACCACATTGTAGTCACGATGATAGTGACATGCATAGCCATTCGTCTCTTACAAAATGCCTGGCAGAACGGCAGATGGTCTATTCTTCAAGGGAGCCCGGACTAACATGGGGTAAATACAGCCGATTTGAGGACTTCCCCTTTATTTGGAAATCCTTTGAAAAACTACATAATGTGGTATTTAGATACCGCTACAAAGATAGCAGCGAGCCATCCGCATCTTTGGAGTCCTTGTCATCTGATAGGTGATGGTTTGTCTCTTTCCATCAGGAGAGCGCACAAGAGAGATATCTTCTTGTTTGCTATCTTATAATCTAAAAAAACCAACGACACGTTCAGTCAAGGCTATCGTTCTATAATCAAATCGACAAAAGTTAGAACCTAATATTTAAAAAATAGCATAATTTAAATAAAAGAAAAAATATTATTATATCAAAATAAATACACCTATGTTGGTCCAGGCCCTTTTTGGAGACTGGGGCAACTGCTATTCTGCCAAGCAGTTCGTAAAAGGCGAATGATTGGCTATAGGAGTCATTACCTTCGTGACTACTGGGAGTTTTGCAAAGTCTCACCTGGATCTCGTACCACTGCCTTACCTATTTCTGCAGAAAAAGCGGTAATGAGTGTTATTGTCATGTTCCAATTGTGAGGATATATCGTCGTAAGCCTCAATATCGGCAATGTTTGCCACTACCTTATTCTCGTCTTGCTTCACCTCAGTAGGTTTGCTTACCTGATAAATATTTGATGTGTAAAGGAAGTGGTTTTTTTTCCATCACAGGAGTCATCTACTTGTATGTTATCCTATGATATGTAACGAAACTGAAAATCTTTATGGGATATGTTATAGTCAAATATTTTATGTTAATATCGTATAGATATATTAAATTATAGTTGATTTAAATCAATTAATAAAATCTAGTTTAAACATAATCTTTTAAAATAATAATCATAGCGTTCGTGGTTTTAAATAAAATGAGCAATTGTGCGCAATTCTAACTTAAATCACCCCGATTACGCGACGATCGCCAAGTTTGATAGGACAAAACAGATAAAACTCTCATCAAATCCAATCAGCGGTTGCCTGGACAGAGCTTAAATCTTTAGGCCTGTATATCTCGCTATTTCCTCGGGGCAAATTTCATTACCACTTGCTTGCCCGGTAATCCCTACTGGACAAGTGCCTTAATCTACCCGCTTTCTGTTTGATTCCAACTCTTAAACGAGCCACTTGCTTCATTTTTACATATAATCCATTTTTAATTAATTTCTTAATTCCACTGTTAAAATTTCGTTCTGAAATTAATTACAAAATAAGTTTCAAAGACAATGGATCGTATCGCATTGATGTTAATTTTACATTTCTGTAACTGATTGTTTTGACTCTTGGATTAAGCACTGTCTAAGTGTCTTCGTTTGTAGTGGGTTAATCTTTAATCAAAGGAAATATTTTCGTATATACTGTATTTACCGTTTGTATGGGAGTACTTCAAGTACAATTTATCAATGTTAATTTATTTAATTACTATACGCATTGAGCCCATCAAAATATTTAAACAGTTAACTGTATTCTGTTGGAAGTAATTAAGTAAATGTTAACCAAAATCTACATTATCTGCTAAAGCAAATCTCGCTGAAATAACAATTCAATATACTACGTAAACTCAACTTTATCTCTGATTAGTGTGATTATTCTTATTATTTCAGTAGTTATAATTCTTTAATTGAGAAGAAATAAAATAATAATATCTATAAAATGCCATATTTCATTTATGTAAAATCAGAAAAGAGAATTGGTAGACAATTCACTTCGTAAATGGAGCTATAATTTTCTCATTAAAATGATTGAACCCTAAACATTTAGTTTACACTCAAACATTAACCTACCTGCTTTTTTCTACCGCTAGAATGAGCTTACTGCCGTAGTGTTTCAAGCTTGAATATTAGGTAGCCGGTAGAAACGTATCACGAACATTTTTAATATTACTGTTCTTCTACTAGGTCCTGTGCCACAAACAGTTTGGTGACCACAACTGTAATTAGCCCTTTCGAAAAAAAAATCTATTCGGAAAAAAACAGTTTATTTGCTTACCTATCCTATACTGTAATGCAGTTTTAATTTTTGAAAAAAATATTTAATTAGCGATTATAATATTATATATGGTAGCATTTTCTTTCTAGAGATGTTTATACGTTTAGTAATAGATTTATCAAAGCACAATTCACACCTGTTCAAATCTATTTGTGTGAGACAAAAACGACGAACGTTACGAATCGGAGTACAAAATTGCATTTGAAGCCGTCTGGAGGAAATGAAGCAATTAATTCAGCAGATGGCGTCGCCGTGCGAGCATTAATCATCAGCTAATCGTAACTGCAGTCTTCGATTAATCCGCGTTCAATTCAGACACCGGTGAGATCACTCATATATGTTACGTATAATTTTACATATTATAGTTTGTCATATAATTACTAACATCATAATGTGTATAAACATAAATTGATTTCTTTTACTTTTAAATAATCAGTATCTACAAAACAATTTGAGAAAATTTCCTTATTTGAAATGATTAAATAAAAACGACTGGATCAAGTTTAAAAATTTTTTTTGTCCTTAAAAAAACTATTAGTAATATCACAATCTATATTTTATTAAAAATATAAGGATGTATTGCACAAGATCAAATCTACAGGTGTATTAGCTAGCTACTTTATAGTAAAATAATAGTAAGAGACTTGCTAGTAATGTACTAGTGTACTAGCTGTAATATAAAAGACATCCGAACAATCTTTATTGTATCGTAAAAGTATAAGCGATAGTTAGTTTTTCCGAGAAAATATCTGGTAATAAATAAAAAAACAGTATCACTTTTTATTATTCACTGTTTACCCAAAAGTTTTGTAACCATTTTAAAAATAAAAACAGATAAACATAGTCTCTATTTAGTAATCTTATTATCAATAAACGATTTTCAGGCGCGCTTAAACAGCTTACGATATAATTAAATTCAAAGTAATGTAATACTGGGGAATTTCTTCAGCTTTAAAAACGTCTACAGAAAATTATCTAGTTGTTAAGAGTCCCTCTTTTGAGATTGAGTTGGAATATCAATTTTAAGTTATAATTATCATTTATAGCATTTATGCAAAGTTGAAGCAAAATATTAGTTACTAGCTGTTTGTCCGTGTGACCCAATATCATTGTTTACTTTTGCTTAGTTGGGTTAAAAAGTAGCCTATATCATTCGTGGGTTGTGTAGCTGTCTAATACTAAAAGAGTTTTTAAGATCGGTTCCGTTGCTTTTGAGTTTATTCCTTACAAATGTACAATTAAAACAAATCTTTTCCCATTATTATATTAGTAAAGACTTATATCACAAAAAATATTTTGTGTACATATAAACAAACAATATAAAACAGCGTCGTAGCCAGGACAGGAAAGAAATTCAAGGATTTAGGAACGAGTTTAACTCCTTTGAAAGCTCCAAAACTTTTCACAAAAGAGGGCCCGCATGATTTGTGAATGCGTGTAATTTTTCAGACGTCAAATTTTTTGTAACGAATTCTCCGACCTAACAAATAAAGTCCGCTTTTATACTTGAAAAACTTTTTACGTGTTTTGCCTTTCTTCGAAGTAACTTTAATAGTGTTTGACAGAAAGGCACATATGGCTTTTGACTTATCTTATAAACCGTGACACAGTATTTATTGATATAACGAAATTAATCACAACGAATATATAATAGATAAAATGTGATATACATAATGGACCTTGTCAATTAAGTGGTATGTTTGTTGATGCTCGTTTTGCCTCATTTCTTTTTTGTTGAACAAAGTTTGTTTGTACTTTTCTAGTTTAATGTTCATAAAATAATACTTTTTTATAGAATTGCAGTATCCGCATCTGATGGTAAGTAAGTACAACCACCTAAGACGTCGGCAATTCCCAAGGTCTTGTAGTTGCATTGCCGTTTTTTGACAATAATAAGTAATCTTTTTATTGAAAAGCCTTAAGTCATATCAGATCTTTTACTGATTATCCATAAGTCATATCAGATAACTCTTTTGATAGAAAGAGATAATCACAGCCTATCTCGAAACATGAAGATGTGATGAAAATCCGATTTTTGAAAATCAGGTTAAATTCTCGGGTTCTCAATTCCGTTGTATTTTTAAATTCATTTAGCAGAAAGTTAAAAATACAAAAAAATGAGAATCTTCTCTTTTTGAGAAGTTGGTTATAAAGTAATAAAGTATTAAGATAAATTGGGCCGTAGTTAAAAGTTAAATCTAAAAGACGATTAAAGATGCTTAAATACTGTTTACCTAATTACTTGGTGAAAGTAAATTTCACGCCGTTTGAAATACATTTTAAATGTTTATGTTTTTAATTATAAAATGTTATTGACAGGTTTTTAATAATTTTCCCTTGATATAAGTAAATAATTTTAAAAGAAAACATCTTAATTTTTGTAACTGCAGCTGAAAGCAGAGGTGCAAATAGGTTGGAGCTTATCAATAAATCAAGAATAATAAATTTAATTTTTAACTAGTAACTTTTTAGCAAAATTTCAAAACACATACTATTAATTATTTAACGTAAAAATCAAATTTAGAATTTTATATATCTGCAGTTACCACTAAACCAAAAAGATCCTGTTAAAATTTTAATAGCATAAATATTTAAATTGCAAACAAGAATCCGTTTAATGGCAAACATTAATTGTCTTATGATGTTACAGATTTATAAAGTAAATATGAAAAATTTATAAACTTAAGGTGAAAAAAAAGTATCTTTACGCCCGTATCCCCGAAGGTAGGCAGAGGTACAACCAGTACACCCACGATTAGCCGAAGACACTCGGTCCCACAATATGATAGGTGGCAAGCCTATCGCCAACCGGGCACTTTTCCAATCCCGGGCAACGTTGATTTTGTCAGAAAACTGAAAAAGACATATTTGGAATTGCCTAACTCGGGAATCGAACATGGGACCTTGTGTAGTCAACCCCGATACCGGACCATTAGACCACAGAGGCGATTAAGGTGCAATTTGGTATAAAACGAGAAAGACAGGACTAGAAACACTAAATAGACAGCAATGGGGTATTTGTTATGAAAGACCTTAGGAGTAGATCTGCTTTTGTCCTAGACACGTTTTAAAAGGCCATAGATATGTTATCGTGCCCACTAGGTTCTGCAACGCCACGTCTGGTTTTATTACTTATCCTGTTGTTATAGCGTCAACTTGCAGTTTGGAGAGCTGAATAGATCATAAATTTTAAAAATAGAAATTTAATTTAAATATCTATTTTTAAAATTTAATTTTTATAATATTGTAGTTTTTAATGATTATAAATGTATTGAAATAAGAAAAAAATTAAAAATAAAGAGAACGATTTCATTCAAATTAATAAGTTTAGTATAATAATGGCGCGTTGGTATCCTTGTAGCGGAATAGAAATCCCACATGCATAAGTTTACTGGATACCTTACCCTCCAAACCAGAACATTGAGGCGTCAATAAGCTATTGCGGAAGGAATAGTTAAGGTAGTGGTACCAAAATCACGGCCATGACGTTGCAGAACTCTACCACCTAATAGCCATTATGGCAGTGATACATATAGATAATCTTTCGCCTTTTACGAACTGCCTGGTAGAATGGCAGATGATCGATTCTTAAAAAGGAGCCTGGACCAACACGGGGTATATTTTCTTACAGTTCTTTCTTTAAAGGACAAAATTAATTTTCCTTTTATGTACCTACAATATGTTCAGCGCGTAAAATTAGGATTAAGTTTCATATTGCAATATAAAGAATTTAAAATATAATAATGCAACCGTAGTCTTGTCTGTGGATTATATAGAACAAAGGGGAATTAGGTAGAAGACGTTGCGGCTTACCGAGCTGTAACCGACTTGAGTACTGTCAACTTTATTTTGCGTTCTGCAAAATAATCTTTATTTGAATAAATCATTAAACATATATAAATTAACAACTATGTATATAAACAATAGATGTCGAGCAGTAAGTGGCATATTTAGTCATCTCTCATAATCTTTAGTTCATCGCTAAAGATACTACGCTAGTTTTACTAACAAGCATGTAATCTAACATGCTTGTTTTAAATGTTGGACAAAATACAAAAAAAACGAATTTTTAAAAACAGTTACGAGTAGATGTTATATCATTTATATCTAGTCAACAGGGTTTATCGATGGCACTTGATAAATCTTTATGATTAACTTTTTAGCGACCCGCTGTGGCTTCCCACGGATTATAATATGCATGTATTATACATAATACTTGTATATACCTTCCTCTTAAATAATTTTGTCTTTCGATGAAAACCACATTAGAATCCGTCGCGTAGTTTAAAAGATCTAAGCTGTTCGCTTACGGGGGAAGCGAATTTGTTTCATAATATTTAAAGCTAACTTTCTAACAAACATCAAGTCTCATAGTACAAAACAGCTTTTCAGATGCTATCAAAGCGAAGCCGGTTGGATAAATAATATATAAAATGTTATGTATAATAGCATTTGAGTTTTTTTTTTCAAGTATTAAATTCGTTTATTTTTCAATCGTTTACTATAAAATATCCTTTTTTATATTTTATTGACAATGATACGTCAATTGTTACTCTCTCCCATATGTATCTACAATTTAAAGACCGAATATGGATTTTAACCTCTTATACTCACAATAAAAATGAATATTATAGTAAACTTATATAACTTTTCTTAAAATATACGTGTCACTTAAAAACTAGCAGAAGCTTAGACTTAGAATCGTCTGAACTGTACATGAATATTTTCATTCTTAAATATTATATCGCAATATGCGTTATAATATTTTATAAAATGTGTAAATTATAAGTTAATTAATTAGGCAAGTAAACGACGAAATCGTTTCCGATAGCATTTCCACCCTTAAAATAGCCGCAGCTTAATTAACATAATCCGGTTCGGGAATAAGCAAAGTTAATTTTATATAAACTTTTAACATTTCCCATTTTAAAATTTCGACAATTCAGCAATTGTAAACGTATGCCGATCATTCAGAATTCATTCTGTGCGTAGTCATTTTTCAAAAAGCGATTTCGCTTCCAACTACATTCATTTACACTTAATAATTGTGTTCGGTCACAGCTACTGACTCATTATCATATAAATGAGAGAGAAAAAGCAACGGTCGCCCATTAATCAAGAGAATGGAGCAACAACACTGGCTAATACAGTTATCAACTTTAATTCAATAATACAGCAGCGCGAGCGCCGGACCTCATTGGACTCTTCGTAACACGAAAAATAACTAGTGAATAGAAGCCGGATCATACTAATTTAACTGTGACGTTGAAGTTTATTTGGATTCTGGTGTGAGTGATCAAAGCTTCTAAAGTTTCATTCGTATATATAAATTCTGGAAGGGTATGCAAAGATTTCCAAAAAATTAAAATGGTAGATTTTTTTGTCATAAGATAGCAAACAGGCAGATGGGTCTCCTGATGGAAAGAGTCAACCATCGCCTATCGCCCAGCGACAAACGGTGACGCTATTGTGGCAGGAATAGAAAAGGCGGTGGTACCAGACCCAATTAGTCGCATTTTACGACATGCCTGGCAGAACGGCAGTTGGTCTATTCTTCAAAGGAGCCCGAATCAACACAGATCTCTTTAAAATATAATGATAAAAAATGAATTTAATATTATTAGGTTGGTTCCCTTGCTATGCTTGCCAGAGCAATCAAACGTCCATCGTGATTTGCTGGTTTGCTGGTTTGTCAGTTGTGTATGTAGTTTAGTATTTATGGTAAATGATTATTGTACTGTTGGCAAAATGCATCAATGCATTTTGCCAACAGTACAATAAGTTGATAGATACGTTCCTAGCAAGATATAAGCTTGCTAGGAACGTAGGCTACAGGTATGCAAGGCTCTGCTAGACTAGTCTGGTGGTTGGTAATAGAATGTTTTTCAATCTGCACTAAGGGTTTATAATCGTGGACTTTATTAAGCTATGATTTAAATATATGCGTGGAAATTCTATTCTACAACACAATTTATGAAAATCTAACTAAGTTTTAATAAACCCCCAGACACATTTGTTTATCATCAAACCATCTTCCTGCTTCATACGCATCATATTTAGAGCAAAACAAGAGAATAATTGACGATTTTGGAAAGGGAATCATGCAGCATCAAGTCAACTTCATCACCTCATTGAAGAATCAGAATTCCAAATTTTTTATCGATCAGGCCTGTACAATTTACTTAATTCCTTTTATCAAGTAGAAAAGATAATATTTGTCGATTAATACACTTGTACTGTTTCACAATAAGATAGAAATAATTTATTTCTAACCGGTTTCGCTTAACACAAGCATCCTCAGAGTATTTACATGTTAAGTTAACATGTATTTATTAATTGATAAATATTATCTTAAAATGGAGTTTCACCAAGCGCAGACGACCAAAAGTGTAGAAGCATAAAAGAGCTGTTGATCTTGAAATGCGTGAACAGATTTTATTAAATCTTTGCTAAGAACCTTCTTGACAAACAGGGCTTTTAGTTAAGAAACTGCACTCAAATTGAATAATTATTTTGGGAGCGACGATGCCACAGTCAAACACACAGATATACAAGTTAAATTTTTAACAGTTATACAGATATCATTTTTGCATCGGGTTTAAAAATAACACTATGATAAACCACGGGTTATACAGCTATTTATAATTATTATGCATGCAAGTAGTTAAATAAAAATATCGTCCTTAAAGCTATATTGGTTAGTTTACATAAACTTTGGTATAGTTTCGTAGTTTTACTGTAACGAGTTTTGCAACAAAATCTACCTTAAATTATACAGGGATATAAATAAAGATGTGACTACGATGTAGCGAAATAGCAAAACTCTGCAAAAGGTGTAAACGTAGAAAATAACAGTAGACACTCTACAACTAAATTTCGTTGGTATTATTAGCAAAATAAACCATAGCGCTCGTATCTCTGAAGAGATAGCCAGAGGGATAACTACTGTACTTATAATTAGCTAACGATATTAAGGTTTATGAAGTGGAAGATGGCTATCCTATCGGCCAGCCTCGGGCAAGTTTCGATTTTCATAAAACTAAAAAAAATTATAATGAATCACACGACTTTAACTCAAAGTCTCATATTACCCCTACATCATTAAGGTGATAAACCTTTATAGTATAAAAGTAGATGTGTGTCTTTATGTTTTTTGAATTACAAAACGGTTAGTTATTTTCATGAAATTTTCTCGCAGGCTTGAGATTAGCCCAAACAGGCAATTCCGTGAGGGTGAACGAATCAACAGTTTTTTATAGTAATTTTTTTTATATAAAAATTGACATCGATTGACATATATGTATACATAAGTACGCGTTTTTGATACGTTTACTTTTAAAAAGTGTGTATGTATATTTTGAATAGAATCCAAAACGGAAGTTTTTTTTCGAATCTAATCGGCAGTTCTTTTTTGGCTTTTAATTATTCTGTCTTGAATAGCAATAGGTAAAACTGAGTGACAAATTTAAAAAAAATAGGTACCCCCAAAAATTTTACCTGTTTATTCATACACGTCACAATTATTAAGAATAAATAAGTACTCATCCTGTCACGTACTGTTTTTAGGTACGGCTGTTAAAAAGTTTAAGTTGGAAAATTAAAATTATTAATTATATAATATAGTGGTAGTCAGACGGTAAATAAATATATTTAACAACAAAACTCTAACTTATTACAAATATCTTGACCAAATTGGTCAGGATATTTTAACGTTACAACGTTACTTCTATTTCGAATTGTGTATATATTTAATATTATCTTACTGTTCTCTCTACCATTCTGTCTGCATGTTCAAACCAACGTAATGCTACATTGATTTGAAAAGGCTTTCAGAATTTTACAACAGTTTATTTTAGTGCGAACTCACTCTCATTTATTTTATATAAATGCTGTGTAAGATATTTTATTTCTTTCCACATCACTTTCTTTTAGAATTAAGGTTTTAGTTGTATCTCCAATAATGCCTCCAATTTCTTTTTAATATGCCCAAACTTAGTAAACATATAATACTAACAAATTTTTTTTCACTACCAGTAGATTTTCCTCAAAATTTCGTATATCCTGGAACTTAATATGCAATTACATCTTTGATGTTAGGTAATCTAAAAGTGTCTTTGTTATAATATCAAAATCAACTGCGTCCCAATTTCGAAAGCGGCGAACGTTAAGGTTTCGCGATCCAATTTCATGCCTTCGTGAACTCATGCACCAATGGTCCACCCACCAGAGAAATTTCACTAACACAAAGTTATGATTAATTGAGGCAATAATATGAAGACTATGCTACATTACCCCAGCAACAAAATCTTG
>DWBA01000635.1:0-12586 GCA_018236825.1 Apodemia zela | reverse complement strand
TTTTTTTAATAGATAGAGTGATTCAAGAAGAAGGTTTATATGTATATATTGTACCCGTGCGAAGCCGGGGCGGGTCGTTAGTTATACAATAAAGTTAAGTAATACTACGAGACAGTTGATATGAGGAGCAATTAATTCCATGCCTTGTTGTCGTGTAGATAGTCTAGATCGTCGTCTAAAAGGCTGAAACAGGGGATGAAAGTTTGTATAAAAGATTATTGACTCTACACTGAGGCGAAGTTGCGCGGGTTAGCTAGTCTTATATAAAAAAGTTAAAAAGATAGGATATAACTGAAAACGTACAGTCGGATTCACAATAACTCAGCGCATAATATCTCGGATCTTCATAATCGAGGCTGTAAATCACGTTTGATCCCCAAATCAGATGTCAAACATATTTTATTAAGTTATCATAACTTTTTACGGATAATATCTTTGGAATAACCAGGGCAAGGCGAGTTTATATATACATACGTATGTGTGAGTGATGAATGCAATTTGTGAGGCGTAGAAAATAAATACTAGCAATCTAAGTTATGAATTGTGGTGATTTAGTTTTGAAAATTATGAACGGTATTTGTATAAAACGAGCTACTGGCGGCTTCATTTACGTAATCTAAGAACGTTACTTTCTTTTGCTTAGTCGAGTAAAAAAAAACAGTTAAGTGCGAGTTGGACTCGCATACCGAGGGTTCCGGACAAACTTGTTGGTAACTCTTGTATCGGTTTTTTTGCATCTTCACGCCCGCTTCGGGGAGAAGAGGTAGGCAGAGATACAAACAGTGCACCCACGATTAGCCGAAGATACTCGGTTCCACAATGTGATAGGTGGCTAGCCTATCGCCAACCAGACACTTTTCCAATCCCGGGCAACGTTGATTTTATCAGAAAACTGAAAAAACCCTTTTTTTTAATTGCCCGACCCGAGAGTCTTACCCGGGACCTCGTGTGGTCAACTCCGACACCGGACCACTAGACCACAGAGGTGATGTTGATTCAGGTGATGATGATTTGTCTTAAAAAGGGGTACAAAGTTTTTGCTTCAAGTATTAATGTATAGATAAGTATCGTTAAGTAACCTCCATATAATAAGTAAGTCACCTTGTTTGGTATTAGTTCAATTCGTGTAATTTATTGATATTTATGTAACAAGGAAAAAAGTTCTACGATACTGTAGTAAACAATACCGTAGCACCAAGGCCGCGGGCCGCCATCTATCTATATCTATCTATACATATAATAAAAGGATAGACAAATCATTTCTGTAAATGCAAGTTTCAAAAATTTTTTTACATAAGATAGCAAACAAGCTCGTTCTCTCAAGGTGGCTCTCCTGACGGAAAAAGAAACCATCGCTTATAGACACCAAAGATGTTGATTGTGCGTTGCTATCCATGTGACGGGATGGCAATACCACATGTACAAGTATCCGGCTACCTTACCCCTCAAACCGTTCTGGTTTAGTAGTGACAAGCACTGACGCTATTGCGGCAGAAATAGGTAAGGAGGGACCAAACCTGGGCGAGACAATGCAGAATTCTACCACCTAGTAACCACGATATAATGACTCACGTATCCAACTACCTTACCCTTCAAATTGTTCTGGTTTAATAGTGACAAGCGCTGACGCTATTATAGCAGGAATAGGTAAGGCTGTGGTACCTGACCCGGGCGAAACAGTGCAGTATTCTACCACCTAGTAGCCACGATGGTGGTAACTCGCGTAGCCAATCGTTCGCCTCTCACGACCTGCCTGGCAGAACGGCAGTTGGTCTATACTTCAAAGGAGCCTGTACCAACAAGGGGTAAAATTAAATAAATAATAAATAAATATTCCGGGACAAATTACACGAATTGATCTAACCACAAAGTAAGCAAATTATTTGCTTGTGTTATGGGTGTTAGTCAAGGATACTAATACATAGAACTACATATATAAATACTTGTATATATTTAATAAACACCCAAACCCAGAAATACAAACATCTATGCTCGTCACACAAATGTTTTTCCCTGTCGAGAATCGAACCCGGGCCCCACTGATACGACGTTCGCTAACCACTCGACCGACGGGGCGTGTAAATATACCTACGTTTTTAGAAACCGTATCTGTATTTTACGTTAACTTAGATTTTTTTTTCACAGCTTTAAGGGACAGTAGACTTGAGTATATGGTTTTAATTGCAACTCGATATCTCCAAGTTTTTGAGATAAAGGGTCTTGACAGATGGACTGACAGACAGACAGACAGTCAACAAAGTGATCCTGTAAGGGTTCCTTTTTTCCCATTTGAGTTAGGGAACTCTAAAAATGTATTGGCTTATATAGGCTACCCTAGACATTAATGGCTAATTGCACTAACCTTCTCTTAGCTTAGGACAATCTTTATTAGCATGCTGTCACTGTCACAAAAAATGACAGCATACTATTTACTATTTAGGATTCTCCTAACTAAGGACAATGTTAGTGCAATTGGCCGTAATTGTATTATTGATACGGACTTAATTAAGCGCTAAAATATTTTTGAAAAATTGCATCTGAAATATTAAACATCCCTATTGAAAGCAAAATCATTCGATTAAACACTTTGTGGAACAAAAGGCTTTATATTTTCCATTGAATATGCGATATTTCAGTGAATTTTAACAGGTTTAATGACAAAAACATAGGGAGGATTAAATATTAATTAGTATTAAAGATTTATAACATGATTACAGTTAATTACTCTGGCAATAAAACTGTTCAGCTTCCTAGCGTGTATAAAATAATGTTTTTTTATGTTACCGAAAATTAATAGCTTGCAAGAATGCAAGTTAATAATATCAAACACGGGGTTCTCGTGTTGGTCCGGGCTCTTTTGAGGAATAAACCAAATACCGTTCAGCCAGGCAGGTCGTAAAAGGCTACCTATGCGAGTCACTAACATCGTGGTTACTAGGTGGTAGAGTTCAGCATTGTCTCGCCCGGGTCATTGACGACGACGTCGACGACGACGGGTTACTGTTAAGCACTGACGCTATTGCTACCGTAATAGCTACCGCAATAGCGGTTTAGAGGGTAAGGTAAGCAGTAAACTTATGCATGTGGTATATTTTGGACTTGCCTTCGTCGGCACTTGGTGAAATTATATTATTTAGATGAAAATACCGAAATAATACACTTGTTCTTTTATTTCACTTAACATTTATATATGAAATTCTATGTATTAGTATCGTTGACTAACACCCATAACACAAGCAAATAATTTGCTTACTTTGGAGTTAGATCAGTACCTACGTGTAATTTGTCCCGGAATATTTATTTATTTTGTTTTAATTTTATAAGTTTATTACCTCCAGTGATATTTTTGTTAATAATTGTATCTATGGAAATCACTGCATGGTATCCTCGCCACAGGCTTTGCCTAGTGTGGAGTCCAAAAGAAATTTATTAAGCTATTGTAATTTTGAACTTAGTAGTAAATCTAATAAAAAATAAATCAATCTAAATCTAATGATGCGCTGTTATCTTGTGGCGAGCACTTATTGCCACATGCATAAATTTATCGGCTACCTTACCCTCCAAACCGGAACACGAGAGTGACAAGCACTGACGCTGTTGCGAGTTGCGACGAATAGACAGAGTCAGACCTTTAAATTAAAATAATTACAATACTTTTTGGTCAGACCCGGGCGAGACAGAGACCTAGTAGCCAAAATCTGTGGCCAAGGTGGTAGTGGCTCGGATAGCCAATCATTCACCTCTTACAAAATGCCTGGCAGAACGGCAGATGGTCTATTCTTCAAAGGGAGCCGGGACCAACACGGGGTAAAGTATATACTAGTATGGATGTTTTGGTCGCTTGTTTACGCTACATCTACTAAACAAAATCAAATTTCAAGTGAATAAACAAGTATTTGACTAACACCAATATCACAAGTAAATAATATGCTTACGTAGGGGTTAGATCAAATTGTGTAATTTGTCCAGCTATATTTATATCTATATTAATATGTTCCCGTTTATTTACATAATGTTGAACTTCATAACTTAGAATCCGTTTAAAATTTCAACTGGTTTTTGCACAC
Organism: Apodemia zela; assembly: GCA_018236825.1. Classification (NCBI taxonomy): domain Eukaryota; kingdom Metazoa; phylum Arthropoda; class Insecta; order Lepidoptera; family Riodinidae; genus Apodemia; species Apodemia zela. Next base: position 8,519 of record DWBA01000635.1, on the reverse strand, counting down.
TCTAATGGATCCAAATTTAGAAAATATTGATATTTTTTATGTGAAACTTTTGCCATTTTGACCGCCCCGTTGGTCAAGTGGTTAGTGATCCTATCTACGAATTGATGAGGCTCGGATCTAATTCCCGACAGGTACAAACATTTGTGTGATGAGCATAGATGTTTGTATTTCTAAGTTTGGGTGTTTATTATGTATGTTACAGTATTTATATTATAAATGTAATAAAAATTGTAACTAGATAAATTTGCATGCTAATGTGTAGCGGAATGGGCAAGTGATTAAATTTAATATAAAATCTTTGTAACCCTATTTCTTGCAAATAAATATTACTATTACTATACATGTATTTCTATGTATTGGTGTCATTGACTGACACCCATAACACAAGCAAATTATTTGCTTACCATGCAGTTAGATTAATTTGTGTAATTTATCCAGCAATACTATTATAATTGACACACCTTTTGCTGTCAGTGCTATGGCAACAAACCGCACAACACTCCCTTATGGTATAACGAGTTCAATGCTTGTGTATTTTTTAATATTATTATATTTATTTCACTTTGTATCACCAGAGGTCCTGGCTTTAAATATCTGACCACGCAATTCTTTCTGGAAAGTTAATTTCCATAATATAAATAATACTATCAAATTTTATACTTCAAAAATATAGTTATGTTTGTGGCTACCAAAGTAAATCTAGTGGCACCATCAAGTTATAGAGTGATCTCAAATGAACCCACATTTTTCTTCCTATATTGATTAATTAACAAAAGCCACCGGTTTACACTTAAGAAAAGGTGAAGAAGCATGGAATAAAAAAGATACAATTGTGCCAATTAAAAAGATATTTTATCTTATCTTTTTTTACAGTTTATTAGTTCCAGCCTGATCAACGGCCATGGTTGAAACACAGTAAAGATTTCTTTACAATTCATAAAATGAAACTCACAAAGTGTAGATAAAAAGCATGTTCCACTATTATTTATAACAAAAAATATTTTTTAGTATTTTATAATTTTTACACATGTGCACAGCTATTATAACATTAATCTGACAGAATTGTGATAAAAACTATTTGTAAGATAATAAAAATGGCTGTTGGTTGTATAAGTTATTTGAGAAGGCAAATTGCAAATTAAGAAAATACCATATTTTCTTTTGCTTTGGAGGTAGCTAGATAGACCGGATTTTTTAGTGTGTATGACAGGATTACAGTTTATTATCATAACTTATGTCAGCAGTATTACAACACAGAATCAAGACATCACCCTCATGCTGAAAACTCAAATATAAAATTCCGAAAATGCTGAGAAGCTCAAAACTATGTTATTTCCGCAGTACGTTTGACAATAAATTGTTTTGTAAATAAAACTGAAATTTATATCTACTTTATTATTGGATATTTGCTGCCTTCTCTTTTAATTGTTACATTAAGATTTTAAAACTTGTTTTAAAAAAATTGACACCCTCACCACATTCACAACATATTAACATTCATTGCAATATAATCTTTCTCAATTTAAAATGAAATTAAAAATAATTTGTAAGTGCTACTATTACAAGTAATTAACTATTGAAACAAGAATTCACAATCTGCAGTAAGGATGTACTTTAAAAACAATAGTGAGAATGTTTAATTCAAGATCTTTTTACACAGTATATATGTGCTTGTAAAACCAGATTGTCATCTAAAAAGGAAACTTAATTGCAATTGGTAAACATAATCATAATTCATATTTGGGTTATAACAAAATGTATCATGGCCAATTTGTAGAATAGTAGTACTAGGTTCATATTAAAATGGATTTGAAGATCACAAAATGTTATGATAAAAATTATATTCTTGTCATTATCTCAAACAGGTAAACAGAAAGTAGACACTAAATACTATTTACTTTTCTATAGGGCTAATTTTCTGCTGAGAATGTGAGTGGTGTCCAGCAGTGATCAAGATTCACAGCTTAACATCCTCTCAATTGTTTATTCAAAAAGCTTATCTGTCATTAAAAGCTATAAGAATTTTTTACCTGATTGGCTGACCTAACCACACAGGGTAAGTTTCGGAAATATAGATTAAATCACATCACTTAGACCACTATTGTCCACCATTGTGCAACTATACTACCAATGGTCCCAAGAAGCTAGTGCAATTAATTATAAGAATCAATTCTAAACCCAGATGTTAATTTCTCAGAACAAATTTTATGTCCATTATAGAGGACCATGCCATGGGATATACCTTATAGTGAAGTGCATGTTACAGATTTAAATGATGATAACATTAGCTATCTTCATAAATAAAAGCATTGCTAGGCTTTAATAATGAAAGTAAATAAGTTCAAGTGGCCTTCTTATACCAAGGATCAAATATTTTATGAATAAAACAAGACATCACAAGGGTTACTTGATTTAGTACTATCATAATCAGGACTAATCTAGTAGTTGCTCTGATACAAAGGTTTTACACAAGTAATTTAAGAACAAACTGATTTAGTAACAGTAGTACTATTTTATACCTCACTCAATAATGGATTAAATTTATTGCTTTAAATGGATTATTTGAATTTAAGTACAATTTAGTGGTAACAAAAAAAACCTAATAAATGAAAAACAAAACTGGGTCTACTATTTACATTGTATACAAATTATTGTGATAATTTATTGGATTTAATTTATTAAGTTTATAAAGAGCTCTGTATACACATAAGACTGATTATATAGCATTGTTTATTTTTAGTTCAGTATTACCTAAATGTGTGACCAAGTCTTATGTAGCATTTAAAAAGATAATGTTTTGCAATTTAAATCTAAATACAGTTTTAGTAACAGATTGCATTGTAAATAGAGTAAATATAAATTTATCAAAACCTTGATAAAATAAAGAAATAATTGCATTATCAATATGTGTTTAGTGTATTAGTTCAAATTTATGCATAATAGCTGCCCATGACAGTGTACACTCTTACACAGGCTTTATCACTTCCAGATACAATCCTTTACATAAATTAATACAACAAAATAATGGAATTTTCAGCAACATATTTAAAAATACGTTTTAACTTTCTCACTGTCACAGTATATGTCTAAGCACAGGTCAACAGTATGCTAATTCAAGGAGGGGGACTGGCCTTCATCCCACACTACATCAATACTTGGCCATTTGGTTTGTAGGCACGTTAACATAGGGTCTGTGGTCGCAGCACGCATTGGACATTCCAGTAAAGCGGCTCGGCCCGTACTGTAGACAACCCGGCCTCCTGGGTTGCTACGTGCCAAACCGTTATAGTGGTGGAGGGTAAATGTGTCAGGTGCTCCTCTTTCACAACCAGGGAAGAATTCATCCATAAATGCACTCATTAGAATAATTCCTAAATTTTCAGAATCTAATTTCCGTCTCATCAATTCCACATACTCGGGCTCACTAACTAAATCTGCAGCACATAATACATCCTGAAGTGCTGCCGAAGGAATAAAGTTATTGCCCTCCGGATCAAATGACCGGAATATACGCTCGGCAGATTCTCCAGCCGTTTCAGGAGCAGCAAGTCTTCTTTCTAATGAGAATAACACAGTGAGATGGGTTTCAGAGGCCAGCACCCACACTGGGTGCTTAGGATTTTTATAAAAGGAACCAACAGTACAGTACTGCATGTGTTCCATAATAGTAAGAAAACCAATATCATTTTGTCTTTCAATCCCCCGTAGACGTAGACCTCCCACCACCTGGTCATGGTCCCATACATGTGCGACTGCTCTGCCAGTTAGCATAAGGTTTATGAGGCCCTGTGATCCATAGCCATAAATAGAGTGTATCAGGGGGTCAGAGAGCTCTGATAATTCAGCTTCTACTGTACCCACTCCTTTACTCAGAATCACACTATATAACAGCAGGAGCACACCATATTTGTCCTTCAAAATCCGGATATTCCTAGTATAAAAAGCTTCAACTTCTGATAAAGTCTGAAATGAATGCACCTCAATTCTTCTGTGGAAATGCTCAATGGCATCACATGACTGTTCTTCCACACTAACATTAAGACCGGAGCTGGTCTCTGGCTCCGCATCTACCTTGCGATAAACTGCAACAATGTACTTAGAAGCTAGACACTGACTTAATATAGTACACACTGCCCTGACAAGCAGGGAATTGCACTTTTCTGATGTCAAATCCTGTAGGCTGTGGCCCGGTGTCTCTGAAAGAAGTATTTTAAGTAGAAATCCTTGTACTGGGGCAATTGCAGCACATGGACCACCTTCTTGTTGTATGAGTGCGCTTGGCTCGTCCGTACTGAACTGGAATCCTTGCGCCCAGCGCCGAAATACATCTTCCTTAACATGTTCGCCCCACAACAACCGTCGTGTACTTGCTAGCTCGCTTTCTAGCGTCGTTGTACCAGCGCTCATGATATCTTTATTTTCTAAACTATATTTGTGCTACTGTATCGTTTCAGTTTTACCCGTCTAGCATTTGCTTGAAGTCAACGGCACCTAAAATGGAAACATAAAAAATGTTTTCATATTCGAAAGTAAACACAACAGTGATTATGGTAAAAGATTAAATTGTAATCTATATTAATGCTGAGGGATCAGCAGAAACAAAAAGAACAACCAGTAACCACGTAGATAATACTTACTATAAAAACGAAGGTCATAGTAGCTCTCAAATCGTGATATTTATTTTAATCGTTCATACAATTTATTAAACATTTGAATCACCTCAATGGCATTATAAATCATCCATAAAACTGTATTAAAACTTTTCCAGAAAAAAGAAAAGAAAAGCTTACGACATAGAGGCTGCCATTTTTATGAAAAAAATAGCAACATTTATTTTCTGTCATTCACCGTTCCTTTTCACTTTAGTAGGCTATGTTTATTTTTGTTGGACAAAAAAAATATCTAAATAATAACTGTTTATTATTGATAAAAATATGTCAAAATATAATAAAAAAATATAAACCTCATATTACCCTACAAATACCAAATACGATGCTGCTTATTACTACACTTAATTCTAAATCAAAAATAGCTCTAAATACTGGCACCTGGCACTATCACAACGTGCGTAGGTAAAACATAATGATCATAGTAGTTTGTGATAGGTAGTGAATATATAATAATAATATAATAATAATAAACGTTTATTTCAAGCAACTAGACTCATATTTGTTATATATATATTGTACTCTTTGCTATCATTCTTATTATTCAAAGGCTTTTCTTCGCATCTATACCATACCATAGAGTAAAGAACCCATATAATCATCATCACGTAGACAGAGAATACTATTCTCTGTCTACGCATCATCACACCGATATTTTACTTTGTCACTTTCTCTGGAAATATGCTTGCATCTCTAAGTAGTCTGTGTCAGGAATACACAATTTTCATTTTTAAAAGGCCGGCAACGCAACTGCAAGACCTCTGATAGTGTGGTTGTCCATGGGCGGCGGTAATCACTTACCATCAGGTGAGTCTCCTGTCCGTTTTGGTTTGTCCCCTCTTCTATAAAAAAAAAACACTATAGGTACTTACGATGGTATGCTTGCATCTCTAAGTAGTCTGTGATGGTAACTATTATATAATCTGTGCCAATATTTCCATTCAATGCAAGATTCAATGCTTAGGACCACAGATCAGATATATGTACTACGTACTTAGGACCACAGACTCTAAGGCCGTGCATGTAATGTCATGTTGATAGTTGATGACATCTGATTGAAATGTCATTTGTCTCATGTCAAATGTCAATTTTCAATTGAATTTGACTCGCAAGTCGTGTTGGACGTCGGATGGTGATGACCGATTTAAGATTTTTATTTTCGTGACACATATTTAGTTTTTAAGTTTTTATTTTGGATTTTATTTGTTATTACAAATTTGGTGAAACATGTTATGAAAAAAAAGTGACTAAATCAACATTGTGTTTTAGTTTTAGTTGTGTTTTGTTGTTTCTTCAACGTAATGAAGGTGGATCCAAGTAAATACAAGCGACGCGCTGCGCTCAACGTCGCAGGTCAGTATAAGATTTATATTAAGTTTTTAATGCTTAAATTAAAATTGTCCATTTAATGTTTATTATTTAGTAGGCCACATCGAACTAAAATACATAAAGATGGCCATTATTTTTTTGTATAGGTACATACTAATTAATTAAATCATATGTACATATTATTAGTATTAATTGTTTTCACGATTTTGTCAAGAAAACTAGCCTTGAAGGAGTGAGAACTGAGAGTAGGGTTTACATTATTCGGTACTAATAAATTCTTAAGCTACATTAACATTCATCCAAATTTAAATGTTACTGACATACTATTATCTTTAGTCAAAAAGTCTCAGAAATGGGAGTTTGTGTGAAGCGAGTTATGAATGTGGAGGAAGCAAAGCACTCCTCTCTGGACAGTGATGTATGGCATTCTGTTGCTGTCTGACTGCCTGCCTATGATATGTATGTGTGTATGTAGTTAAAATGTGGTGAAGGAATTGTTTACAGGTATGCCCTAATGTTAAAAAATGACTTAAAAATAAACCAAAGCAAAACTAAAATAATACAATTTCAAATGTGTAACCAACAAAGCAATAAACAAGATGCAAACTAAAAATAAATAGTGTTAAAATTGCATAAGTGGAATCAACTAAAATTTTTAGGAATATGTATAGGCCAATACTGCAATAGGAGACATTACTGCAATTTTATCACGCCAGAGTGCAGCACTAGCGGAGAGGAAACCGTTCCTTTTCACCAAATTATTTTCCCCTTCAAACTCGTATGACGTTCTCGAAGCAGTTTTTGTTTAAATCATAATAGGTCGTCGGATGTCATTTTATTATATTTAAAACAATTTAGTTCTCTTTACTACTCTGTGCTTGAAACGTAGCACGTGATTATATTATACTCTTCACATTAAATACAAAGATCTATTTACGTATAACGATTACAACGCTGTCGTTGTAAACTTCAATGACAGCGGTTTGTTTACGTCTTGTACCGATGCGCCCTCTGCGCCGAGCTTTGCGTAAAACCTTCTATTAACAAATTTTAACCATTAAAAAATTAAAACTTTAGCTATAGCTAAAATTATTTCAGATTATTACAACATAGATTTATTTTACTTTCGTGATATTTCGCCACACTTTAATGCGCTTAAATCACGACAAAACATCGTTAACGAAATTTGGGAACCACGAAACTATTAAGGAATTTTTTCATGACCTAAAGCATCAAGCTTAGCGGTGAACATGAAAATGTTTTACTCATTAAAGGTAAATACCTAGGCGACTTCAGTTTTGCTTCGTACTATTTAAATACTAAGAGACACAATATCATCTATACTAATATTATAAAGCAAAACAAACATTTTTGTTTGTTTGTTTGTCACGATTTAACTCAAAAACTACTCGACCGATTTTAAAAATTCTTTCTCCTTTAGAAAGCCACATTATCCAGAAGTGAAATAAGCTTTTTCAATCCGACTGAGCAAAGGGAAGTAATGATTTTTGCTCACGCGAACCAAGTCGCGAGCAACGGCAAGTGTTGATTAAATATGAACTAGCGGCCGCCCTCTGGTCGAAATTTTACTAATTCTATTAATGTTGAAGCACAAATATCTATTAGATAAATTATAGGATAAATAAGTAGGATAAGTAAGTCATAATTATGACTCAGTAAAACCAAAGACTAAACAAAAACAAAAATTAAGGTTTTTTTACAGAAAAAGGGCAAACTAGCATAAGTTCTAAACTGTTAATCGTCGGCACTTGGTGAAAAAAAAAACTAGCATAAGTTTGATCTGATGGTAATTCTTCACCACAGTCCATGGACAGCCACAATACGCTTAACTATTACGCATTATAGTCTGCAATTGACATTGTCAAACAGTATCGAGTAATAGAGCTGTATTTAGGAGGCTGGGGTAGCCACATTTATCGCTTTAACAAGGATATTCCAGTGAATGAATGAATTATTAATAAAACATATATTCTTTGTTACTTAAACTGTAATTTTATGTAAATGTACTTATAGAGCAACTACTAATTAACTAACTAACCAACCAGGATCTTGTAAAACTAATCTAATGAACCAGTGGTAGCTTAATGCTATGAAGATACACTTTTTAGTTCACATAGACGTATAAACGTTTTAGAGTTAAAAACATTATTATCGTCCATGCGTTAATGGGCGATAATAATGTTTTTAACTCTAAAACTCTAATAAGGACTAATCACTAAAAGTATAAATATTTAATATTTTTACAATTAAAATTATTGCTTTGAATGTTTTAAAGCGAAATGAATGAAGATACAAGTGAATGAAAACCAAGTGATGATAGTCTTGCATAATGACGTTGACAACGCCTACATTTTATACTTTTACTACTAGAAGTTGACGGTATTACAAACCTAACATAAATTGAGAATATTTTGCCAATTAACTAATTTAATACTAGCGACCCGCCCCGGCTTCGCACGGGTACAATATATACATATAAACCTTCCTCTTGAATCACTCTAT
>DWBA01000634.1:0-12586 GCA_018236825.1 Apodemia zela | reverse complement strand
ACCTCATATAGGTCCGAAACTAGTCGGAACCTACACCGATTTAACGTGAGTGTAGCCGTTTTTAATAATAATTAGTTGATATGCGCATTTCTTATTCCTACAGTTGACATACAGTATGGTACGAACAGTACAAACATATGCATTCTTTTCAGCATTACATAGATCAAGGGCGAGGCTAAGCCGTACCGCTAGTTAAAATATAAACTTACCATCAGTCATAAATTTGATCTTAGTATCTTTGGTTACATTTCCCTCAAATCTCATCAAATACGATACTTCCTTGCTAGATAATCCAAGTTCATAGCCCACTCTTTGTGACATAGCCACTGTCGCAACACGGCGGGGCTCCGTAACAGCAATCATTTTCTTTTCCGTGTAGCCTGCTTCATATAAAAACTGAGGTAATTGTGTTGTTTTACCACTGCCTAAAATAAAAAAGTTTATTTATTTATGTATGTATACTTTATTGTACATCATTAAAAATAGATAATTTTAAACAGTCGTAGTTATAACAAAGTAGCTTATCACAAATAAAAAAGATTTCTTCCAGCACACAAGTCGTGAAAACACAGTTACCTGATATATATTAATATGTGAAGCAAATACCTTGTATCCTTTTTAGGATAATAACGCAAACGGTGAAGTAGGAAATTTGGCACAGTTATAGTTTACATTGCGGAGGACTGCAGAAAACTATTTTTAAATAATTTGCATTAGAAATACATTACATTAATAAAAATAAACATTACGCACACTACATTCATGTGACATACATGACATTATACACACTACTATACTATTTTATTTACGCCTAAAGACAGTTGTCAAACTTAAAAGAGTTTATTGTTTAGTCTATGGTCGAATTTAAGCCACAGGCGATCGCTAGTAAAAATAAATATGAATATGACAGCAATCTTCATACAAGTTAAGCTCTAAGTTATTGTTAATCAAAAGCAATACAATGGACTTATCTCACATACTTAAAAGTGGTGAAAACTAAAAAGTAGATATTTTTAGACACCAAAGTAATGTCTTAAGAAACACTGAAGCTGGGATAAAAAGACTTTTTTTAAATAAAATAGTTTGAAAACAAGCAGATGGTAATTCCGATTTTTATCAAGATTGTTAGTTCAGGCACTTTGGAAGAATAGACCATCTGTCATTCTGTTAGGCAGTTCGTAAAAGGCAAAAGATTGGCTATACGAACCACTAGCATCGAGACTACAAGGTGGAAGGGTTCTGCAACGTCTTATATGAGTCTGGTACCACCGTCTTACCTGTTCCTGCTGCAATAGAGTCAGTGCTTTTCACCGTTATTTTCCAGTTTAGAAGGTGAAGTAGCTGGTAAACTTATGCAATATTTATTCATAAAACATCATATATCAAAGTGAAATAACTTATTACGATGTTTGATCAAACGAAAGTTTGTACATGATTCAACACAGTGAATTTTACACAATACAAAGCCTGCACTTTAAAATATACTAGTGACTTACTTAAAATATACATACCGGTTTCGCCAGCAACTATAATAAATTCATTTTCATTAACTACTTCCATGATTCTTTGTTCTTCTCCTAATATCGGTAGTTTTAATCGAGCCACCTGAACCTTTACGTCTCGTTTCACTTCCACATGTGTCGTAGGATATGACAAAATTGGTTTCTTTTCTTCTTTAATTCCAATGACCACGTCTTCGGTTTTCTTATTACCATCAACAATATTATTAATATGATCCTGTGGACTTGAGGGATTTGTTTGTACCAACTCTACATCCTCCGGTTTTACTTGTAAATCTGATTGCGTATCTTCCGCCTTTATTTCCATGGCTTTAGTTATGTTGCTTTCATGATTTCCAATTATTTCTACATCATTACTAGAAGTTTCATTTTCTGAACACTCTGATTCTGAATCACTATCAGATGATTCTTCTAAACCAACTACATTTGGATCATATTTCTTCTTTTTTCTTAAACCGATGTTATCCATTCTTAATAGACGTAATCGTTTCTTGGCTCCTGGAAAAAAAGTTTTACTGAAAGACATCTCGGCAAGTGAAAAAGAAAGACAACTTGGACCAATAGCTTTACGTGCATTTTCGAAGCACGGGATGATTGAAAGACTACTCTGACTCTATGCTGTTACTGAGAACATATGATTTAAAATAAAAATAAAAAGTCTACTCATGTCTACATTCCCTCTCGGCTGTGAAAAATTCAAACTTGCAAGTCAACATGATCAAAAGATATGACTATTTATGTCTTTTTTTTTTTATATCATAAGATAGCAAACAGGCAGATGGGTCTCCTGATGGAAAGAGTCAACCATCGCCTATAGACACCAAAGAAGGTAATTGTGCGTTGCTATCTTGTGGCGAGATCTTAATGCCACATGCAGAAGTCTGCTAATTGTGCGTTTCCATCCACGTAGCAGGAATATAAAGGCTATAATGCATAAGTGATTATGCGACCTTATCCTCTAAATCGGAAAACGACAATAAAAACCACTGATATTATTGTGACAGGAACGGGTTGTTGTACCACTCAGTAGGAACTATCTAGCTTACTGCTGGCAGTTGGTCTACCCTTCAAAAGAGGCCTTGACTAACAAGTAGGTAGAAAGTAAACTTGCGCAGTTGGCTGTTCATCCCACCACGACATTTGTGTACGTGTGCATTTTTTACATCTTTAAAAACTTAAAAAAGAAAAATATTGACACAACTGTATTTTTCTTTTGTTTAGTTTCTAAAGTTTTCCCTAACACGGGACTTATCCCGTGCTAAAACACATATATAGTTCTTACATCTTCGATGGTAACATCTCAATGTTAGAAGTCTCGTCTGTTTGTTTGCTATATGTAGCGGTCACATCAAACAACAAGCAATGAATGCAAGACGTACACCTTTGAAGGTATAATATAATAAATAAACAGCAGATAGTATGGTGTACAGAAATTGGACAGTCTAGCTGGTCCAACATTTTACTATTTGTTTCCAAACCTTTTACCGATCTTACTACCAATCAGGTGGAATGTTTTAGCGATGTATTTCATATAGAAGATAAGAAAACTTTGCGGAAATACAAAAGCATGAGTAAAAAACTTTTCACACACACGTTGCATCATTAAAGACTTCATTAGCTAAAAGCAATCTGCGATTTATCTAGCTGACATTTAACTGCGGACGGATCACCCGCTGATTTATTTTTGGAGAAATTAAATTTTTACTGTATTTTTAATTGCTTCCTCCGATGGCCGCTCGTAAACCAACAGTGGAGTTGTTTGAAACAAGATGGCGGATCTGACATTTAGTGGGGCTGTCATTGACAATTATCTCGAGGATGGAGAGTAAATAAACAAATCGTTAAAGTTTACCTAATGCACTGACTCTCAATGTTATATTTTCTGGGTTTATGGCACTTCTCGGCTGGGAACTAAGAAGGGGCTTACTCGCAATACTTACTCATGATTATGTAGTTGCTACTTCAAAGAAGACAAAGAGCAGAGGTACACCTATAATAAACAGATATTACGTCCCACTGAGAGGTAGCTTGCCTCTTCATAGACAAGGCTGTGACATTAAGCAAAGGGGCTTAGTCCGAACGCGCACTAAGCCGAGGTCCGGTCTCGCAGGAGACAGCCCTTAGGGCAAGCGTTAGTACCCCAAATATAAACTTAAACTCTGGCTGAGCACTCTGCTCGCCCCGCAGGTGCGGTGTCACAGTAACGACCGCAAGGTCAACTGTAATTAGTCCTTTCGAAAAAAAAGGGTAATAACGTTAATAAAAAAAATATTAAAAAATCCAATCAAGACCTTATGATATATATCGTAGTCGGGAAACTAGCGATAAAATTCAATTAAATATAAATTTTCGATATAAAAGGACTTGTCAGAGTTTTTAACATTTGTCTTAAAAGTCTAGTTTCTGTTCGCACCTCTCAATTGATCAGAATTAAAGTTATGAAGGAAATCAATAAATTTTATTAATTAATTATTTCTTAAGCAGACGCCGTAGCCGAAATTGGCCAGGAAGGATATATAACAAGACAGTAAAATTAGGCCATCTCTTTTAAAAAGCTGATCCATATACCATAATATAATATATAGAATGATTTTGTGTCCAGTTTTGACAATGAAAAACCAAAGACAGCGGACACAATTGAACGCAGCGATAAACTCCAAACGAAGGATTCCGAAGATCGGAAAAGATATCAAAACTGAAAATTCGGTTAAGGCACAACAATTGAGATTAGCGAGATAATCAGAGCTCCGGTTTGAGTTAATTAAACATGAAATTCAATTAATAGAGAACGAACGAGTTATCGCGTAAGAAATAAGGGGCAGATCCCTTCTTCTAATTAAAATGTATTGCTTTATTTTACTCATTTTCTACTTACAATGACATCGCGCGAGCGAATTCAACTTTTTAATCTTTTCGGCATCTTACTTCGCTTTTGGTATTACCATCTGTGTACTCTAAACGAAACTTTATCTTATTGAGTTAGGGTAGAGTTTTCTTTGTGTTGCAAGTGAAGTAAGAAAATTGAGTGTAGCCAGGTTCGCGGCAATAGCATGGCGGTATCGTTCGAAGTCACAAAGAGGTATTTGCGGCGGACTTAAGGCTGAACATTAGTTTTTAAGGGTCTTATTTTGTTGTGCGCTATTAAAGCTGAAGAACTCTTTGATAGAATTAGCCGAGCCAATCAAAATAATCGGTTTTTGTTAATGGAGAACGAGTAAAGACATTTTCGGTAATAATAGATAATTACAATCAGAAAATGGGGCAAAAATGTGAACAGGATATCCTTTTTTTTCTTTTTTTATAGCATAAGATAGCAAACAAGCAGATTGCTCTCCTGATTTATAGAGAAACTATCGCCTATAGAAACCCCAAGATGTTAGTTGTGCGTTGCTATCCGTGTGGCGGGATTGCAATGCCACATGCATAAGTCTACTGGGCACTGGCTATCTTACCCTCCAAATGACATTGACAATGACAAGCATTGACGTTATTGCGGCAGGAATAGGTAAAGCCGTGCTATCTAATACCCGGGCGATAAGTTGCGGAATGCTACCACCTATTAGTCACGAAAGTAGTGACACTTTTGACCAGTCGATCGCCTGGCAGAACAGCAGTTGGTCCAATCTTCAATAAATGTTTCAAATACAATTTAAGTAAGAAATTATGTCATGTTTCTTCACTTGGCACCGCGCAAGTGCACATTCCACTATTAACGTGAAGTTATCGACTTTAACATATTTTATTTTCATAATTGTGTAATATAATTTATTTAATGGCTAATTCCATAATTTAACACCTTTTTCGTAGTTGTAACTGTAAAATCAATTTTATATTTTAATTAAAATAGTAAAACAGATTCGTTTCCTTTGAATCTTTTGTGTCCAAATGCACTGGCTTCTCTATCCTTCAATCTTGTATACCACTGTTGCAAGCACAGACGAAGCTACTGTTGTAATGATAATAACATGTGTGATGAAGTTTTAATGAAATTAGGTACAGGTTTAGACTACGACCTGGATACCGGAAAACTCAAAATTATCATGGGGAAAAGGTGCTGTAATAGCGAAATGGCCTTCAAAAATAGTACATTTCTTCGCTTTGCATACGCATTACGGGCCAATTTGAATGGAGGCTTAGTTTCGAAAGCCTTAGGAAGAGGTTTCCAATTTCAAACAATTTATTTAGCATCAAAGATTAAAATTTTTAACACAAAGATAAAGGCGGAACTAAGAAATCATATAATTTTTGAAACGCAGTAAAACTGCAGCAACCGACTTGCCATTTCCTGTATCTCTAGAACCCTGCATCAGATCTTTGGCAAATTGAAATGATACCTCCCAAACAAAAAATATTTTTTTAAAATTGATTCATAAATGACCGAGTTCTAAATTAACAAACATAAAAAAATGCTGTATTGATATCCTCCTCCTTTTGGGAAGACGATTGATAAAAGATGACGCTATAATAAATGACATAGCTGTATACTTGTATAAATCTGATTACGTTGGCGAGGCCACAGGCAACAGCTTGTCTTAAAATACAGCAAATGTAGTAGGTATAGCAACAGTAGTATAGAAGTAGGTAAGTATTTAATCCGAACATGTATTCTCAAGCCCCCCGCCGGCTAAAACACTCCCAACCAGAGTCCCGCTGTGCCGCTGTCCTTGTGTCACACTACATATGACCCACGATATTTTTGTGTGGAGGTTTTTACTTACATACAGGGTGGTTTGTGATGTTAACACAACTACATGGCTAAATTATTACTATTTACTACACTATTTTGTTCATGGTTTAGAGAGCACGCAAGTTATCAGTAATAAAGAGCGATAATGTTTAAAATTAAAAAAACATCGTCGCAATACTAAAATATATAACTGAAAGCCTTATACAGAAAATTTATGTATCATGATGGAAAAAGGGGTATTTTTATAAAAATATTTATTTTAAACGGTCTGCCCGAAAGAGAATCGAAAGAAGATACTCGTATATTTTATTTTATTAATTTTGCAAAAATACCTCTAATTTTCTGCAAGGCAGCTAATAAGATCCGTGAGAAGACAAAAAGTAGCTACTAAGAGGCTCAGTTTTGCGACAATTGCCCTACTCCTAACAGCGTAAACCTTAAACAACGTTACTTTTTTTATATCATTAGATAACAAACAAGCAGATGGCTGTCCTGATGGAAAGAGAAACAATCGCCTTTAGACACCAAAGATGTTAATGGTGCGTTGCTATTTGTGTGGCGGGATGGCAATGCCACACGCATAAGTCAATCGGCTACCTTACCCTCCGAACCGGAACACGACAATGTCAATGTCAAAGGAGCCCGGACAAACAAGGGGTAAATCTTATACAGTAGGTAACTTATACACTTGTTATTATCTTATTCAGTAGGAAAATGGGATGCCAGCTAATGTTAAGCTTTAATTCCTGCTACGAAGGCATAATGCACTATGAACATATTTTTTGGGTTTTGATGTTTATTTATAGGCGTTGTTTGTCCCTTATGTTTCTGGGTTCTGCTAAAATTCCGATTCTGTGTGCAAAGTGGATATTGTGTATATATTTGTTTAGCGCAATCAAAATAAGCAAAAATAGATGCTATGCCCAGTGATATGTAAAAAGTATAGATGCGTTACCCGCATTTAAAAATGACGGTATGATCTCTAGGTAATTTGCCTGACAATTACTTGCTCTGACATAGTTACTCGCAGTCTTGTGACGCGGTAGCACACCTTATGAATGTCAACTGTCCCCATTCAGACGCGATAATTATTATTGGGAAATTCTGATGGAAATATTTTGTTGCATCTTTAGGCAATATACAAATTATATGGCTACAGTTAGATAGCGAAAAATATTTTATTGAAAGCGTAAATATTATACTTAACCGAAAAATATATCTCTTTCTTCGCGTATTGTCGATGTAGAAGTGTATACATATTGTGGTATGTAGCTGTAGTAACATTTACGCTGTTTTTATTCGAGGTAATTTTGGCGTATGACCTGTCTAGTAGTAAAATGTCATAGGCTATGCCTGTTTGCTATTCTATGCTGCAAAAGTGTTAAAGATTATAAACTAACAACCTGTATATAAATAGCTGTATAATCTCAGCACGCAGGCGGACTGGTACGTAGCCAAATATTCTGCGAGCGCATTGTTTCTCAAAACGAGCCTGCGCGATTTTAACGCAACTTTTACAATATACAAATTACTAGAACATGGCTTCAGGAAGTGTTGTATTCGTTCACCGTACTTATCACAGTTATTCCGCCTGTGTACTTGTGTTATTTATTCCAAGCGTGTTTTTATTAATATCTGAGTCTGAAAAAAGATAAAAATTATTTGTAATCTTTTTTGACAGTTCAATTTTTATTTAATTTTCAACTCTTTTTTTAGTTTATAGACACCGCCACATAATGCCAAGATCTGGCGTAGAAAACTCAAATGACTTGTCATTTTTCAATGTTTTAATTAGGGTATTATTATAGATTAGATATTTGTCAACTGACTTTTTCTAAGAAGAAGTTATCAATTCGGATGTTTATATTTTTATGTAGGTTCGGTTTAACTTTAAATTGTCGGAGAGAACATGCTTTTAGTTCTTAATAGTAATCTAAATTTAATAAAAGTATCTGTTAAATGAATTAAAAGCTCAAAGCGGTTCCTTATCTAAGACACTACGACGAAACAAACGAAGCGCAAGGGCACCACCTACCTTTTCTCGAAGCACGTCGTCATTTTTTTGAACCCTCATAACTTGGGTTTGGATTATACCAGATATACAACATTCTCGGAATATGATGGCAATAGTAAATATATTATATTAACATATCTTCAGTCACATAGCTTTCATTCATAATTCTTAGGTTACTTCCTAAATTCCTTAACAGCTGAAATTTGATATGTTAGCTAGTTGTTTTACAAAAGCAAAAAAAAATTAAAAGTTATAACTTTTACTCCCCAGATTAAGGGAATCTAGGGGATGGCATTTTTATAGGACTTCCACAAAAATTGATCCGAAGGTCTGAAAATCGATAAAAGAACCCCTTTTTATTTATAAAATACATATATCCGATTTTGAGAAAACCACCCCCCACCCATTGTATTAGGGGATGGAAGTTTGTTTAAATAAAAACTTAATTTCATGTTAGAGATCTGAAAATTATATAATTTTCAGATCTCTAACTTCTTAGAAATATAGACTTCTTATTACAAGTTAAAAAATACGTGTTTCAGGTTTTTCAGAAGAAAAAAAGAAAAGACGAACAAAAGCAGAGTAATAGTTAGACACTCTGGTTCCGGTTCATATTGATTTAGAGATGACCAGGACTGATAGTTTTACGTGATCTCTGAATCACTGGACTATTGAGACACCATCAGCAAACTCTGGGTTTCTCTTGAGATCTTTTAAGAATTTTCGTTACCAAAGTCAATAATAAGTTAACATTTTCTCTTTAAATTAAATAAGAAATGGTTACGATAGTAATTATTATAATATGATCTGTGGTTATAGTGTTAACTTAAGAGTAAACAGTAAAAAAAAGTAAATCGTATGTTGTTTATTCTAAATCTCTTTACAAAAATACTGTCAACTTTATACTATAGTCATTTGCTTTTCTCTAAAGAAAATAACAACAATTGTTGGATAAATCACAGCCAGGCTCTATATTCTTAAAGACAACAGAGCCCCATTCCAGAGCGTCTAATAGCTCTAGAAACTAGTGTCCCGTTCCAAGTAATTATTAAAACAAAAGATTACATCAAATATATAGCGTCGAGATCCAACACCGTGTCCCGGCCATGACTCATCCGACGTCCACAGCGCCATCTTTAATGCAATAAAGGTCGCTAACAGTCACTGTGAAAGAAAACCAAATTGCCCGTACCGACCTAACTGGCTCTTGAAAGCTTACCCTTGGACAAAACCACCAGTATAACAAGAACCGTCAAATCTAAGTAGCTTTTCTCCTTTAAGGATCAATCTAGCGAAGACGAGGGGGTCGGGAGGGTCAAGGGTGGGTGGTGTAGGCAGTAACAATTATAAATAAGTAGGTTGGAGCAATAACGGTTGCGACGTGCATTATATCAAGCAAACTGCCTGCGATGCACCACCACCTAAGAGACACTTGCCATAGATTAAGTAATATGCAAAAGTACGTAACGGCTAGGTAAAAACTACATCCCGAATAATATTTCAGGTTTTAATATTTTCATTTTTATGATTAAGTCATAAAACTATAATTTTGATTTTCAGAAGTAATTTTTAAAAATGTGTAAAATAAATTTAAAAGAAACGTAATTTCGTAGGTAAATAATATATTTCAAAATTAAAAGGTCAAATGACCCTTGATTTGAATCCTAAATCAAGCCATTCTGTTATGAGTTTAATTTTTTTCTGAATTCATAGTTCGCATCTGGAAAAATATGATTGAGACATACAAGAATATATTACAAAATGTATTCTGGGTCTTGAAATTTACATAACATACAAGAAATTCTACTTAAATACCCTCACTCCAATATCTCTTTTCATACCCAGAACATATGTGTTATACATGCCACTCAGTTTCAGACAGCAATACAACTCGTGGTATCATATAGGCAACCTATCGACACATCAATCATATTTTTTTTATATTATTAGATAGCAAACAAGTAAATGGCTCTCCTAATGGAAAGAGAAACCATCGCCTATAGACACCAAAGATGTTAATGGTGCGTTGCTATCCATGTGGTGGGATGAAAATGCCACATGCATAAGTCTACCGGCTACCTTACCCTCCAAACTGGAACATGACAATCACAACCATTGACGCTATTGCGGCAGGAGTAGGTAAGGCGGTGCTATTAAATATCCGGGCGAGATGTTGCTGAACTCTACCATCTAGTAGTCACGATGGTACTAACACGTTTAGCCAATCGGTCGCCTTTTACGACCTGCCTGGTAGAACGGCCGTTGGCCTAATCTTCAAAGGAGCTCCAACCAACACGGGGTAAATTATCATATGATATTTTCCAATTCTTAAGGATACATAATTATAATTACTTAAAGCTCAGTGGGAGTACAAGAGTTAGTTAAAGAGGTATGTCGAAAATAAAGTAACTGACAATAATACAGTATTAGTTGTCATATTTCTAGCAAGAGCTTCCCAAAACGGATTTTTCTCAACACTACTAACTTCCGAAATAATCATTATTAAAAACACATGTTTATTACTGCTAGAGGTATCGATGCACAGGACTCAATTTAAACGTTTATTTTCATACAGCATTTTTTTTGATAAATATTACACTGAACTAATCTCAGCTCACGATAGTTTACCAGGTTACAAGAATGTGTTTAATTAACTATCAAAATAATTAATACAAATAATTTAATTATTGTAAATAAAAAATATTTTTCAAATTAATTAAATGCATTGTCGTATCTGTATTGTTGTTGCTGGCATAATCTTTGCATGCACAAACTCATAGGCCATTCATAACTGCGCCGCGGTGCTGGTACAAGCAGACGTTTTTATTTCCCAACAACGAGACAAACATAAAAACACCACTCAAATATCAAATAAACAGCGCTTTAAAACGTAGTTTCAGCGCTTAAACCCGTATTAGGTAGTAAAATTTACATTTGAAACTTTCTGCCGTGTTACGATGTTGACTATGATATCTAGATTTTGAACTATTACTTCTTAATCGGTGAATGAATAATTTAGACTACTTTAGATAAACTGCAACAACCAATTTTTTTCTTTTTTGTATTTCTTAACCCTGAGACAAACAGTATATATGTCACCGTAAAATTGTAAATACCGTTAGATTATAATCTACCATAGTGATATTATAAACAAACTGCTAATCTAACCTAACCAAATTATAAACTCCCTAGAGATATAAACTAACGGTTCTTACAATATTACGGTGACATAATATATAATCCGCTGTCTGTAAGTCACAGGGCTCTATCTCTTGAACGGAAATATGTTGGTCGGATACTCATATTTTCACAGCTTTTTACTGTGTTGCTTTTAGTTGTCACAGCAAATAATTGAAAATTAAAAAAGTTAAATCCCAAAGGTGGACTCGATCGCCTTCGATCTAACTTTTTGCTTTGACAACCCACACTTGACCGGTTTTAAAGTTCATCCTTTACATACAAACAAATCTTTCATCTTGATAACATACATTAGATAAATACGAATTTGTTTATTTGATTCCTGGAACGTTTAGATTTAATTTTTAATTAGATCCTATAGGTGACTCTGCAATCAGATTTAGGCAACGCATCGTATGACGGGATCGCCAGTCAATATACTTGACCAATGCTGGGTTGCTACAATCAACGAGCCGTCATTCATAGCGGTAACCTTTAGCAACCAATTAAATAATAACGAGGCGTTCCACAAATTGTTTGGACATTTGGAAATTTGACATTTATAGGAGCAGTTGTAACTTACCTAAACCTCGTTAAAAATGTTACTACTCGTAACTAAAACTAGTCGTTTTACAAATATAGGAACCAGACATTAGTAAGAAGTTGAAATGCAGTTTCGCCAAACAGTAACAACAATATCCAATACACAATCGGTGAGTTGCCTTGTTGAACCGTGAATTATAATGTATTTAATTGAAGCGCACTAAAATATCCAGGATCCGGTATTGTACGAATTACCCCATAAATACACGTAAACGGGTCGCAACAAAGAGACGTCAGGGGGCGTGCGCCGCGCGGCCACATAAATCTGGAACAACTACGAATAACTCGTGCCGAAAATATCAAATGCAAATTTAAATACCTAATACGGATTTCAATCTAGATATTTCATAGAATTAACGTTTAGTCAGCAGAACCTAGGTCGGTGAACTACGACACTGAAAATTCCTAAATATTATCTAGTAGATTCTCTGACGTTTTAATACTTAAATATATATTATAATACTATCTTGACGCCCGTATTCCCGAAGAGGTAGGACGAGGTACAACCAGTGCACCCACGATTAGCCGAAGATACTCGGTCCCACAATGTGATAGGTGGCAAGCCTATCACCAACCGGGCACTTT
>DWBA01000633.1:0-12590 GCA_018236825.1 Apodemia zela | reverse complement strand
AATAGAAAGCTAAATGTAAGGAATTGGAAAATGTATGTATGTTAAGTTATTACTTTAAATAAAATATGCTATTTGCCAACTTTAATATTTTATTATAAATTTTAAAAATATTTATTGAAGATTTTTAAAGTTCTATTTAATTCAAATTTAAAAACGGAAAATCGTGGTTTTTTTACTAAAAAATATTAGTATTTTTACACTTTTTACTTAGTATATAAATTGTATTCACTACACCGGTTTTAACTTTATTTACATATAATTATTTACAAAAAAGTCGATATAGCCAAATCATCACAGATAAAATATGCGAATTGTAATAATAGTACTACACATTATGTAATACAAATCTTCTCATATTAACTATCCACTTAAGCACATATGAATTAAAGACAAAAGTTAATCACAAGAAATACATAAGAAATACAGTAGGTATTATTACTTCTATCCCTTCCAAAGTTTTACCACATTCGTCTGTCTTTCTATCTGCCTCATGTTCAGTTCAGAAATTCGTAAGTAGTACTAAAAACTAATGCCGATCAAATCGCTAAAATTGTAAAGTGTAATCTTCAAAAGAAATTATTAGACACCTTTCCTAAAAATAAAGCAGGCATGAATATTATTTTCATGTCCATCTGTCGTAGACGGTGTCGGTCGTTAAAAAATATTGTGGGTATGTAAAAACTACTTTTTGATTCAGGGATCCGTTTGCGAAATAAGAAGATTTAAAATCCGCTAAACAAAAAAATCGCGATAAAAGTTAAAAGGCATGCGCGTAAGTGGGTTTTACAAGAAATAGTCCACCAATTTACAAAATATACTTTGAGAAGTAAAAAGAAATTTGTTGTACAGATTTAATTGAAATTTACTTGGTTAAAGTTTTTAATTGTGTAAGACATAAAAAATATAAGTTTATAAACTCGGTAAGGAACGATAGTTTGACTACATTTGATATTAAAAAAGATCCGAGGAACAGGAAAAGACCTGAGAAACCCAGTATTGTTCTTCGTGGAATAACAAGATCTAATAACAATAATTTCTAAATTTAACAACACTGTCTGCGTTACGTACTGAAGTGAGTTTCAAAAAAGTCCTCTTCGTTGTCCGCTTAAATGTGATCTACATTGCGCGTAGCCGACACGCTCTTTGTGACGAGAAATAATCACTTTAGTTACCTGTTCAATACGAAACTTAACAATTGAATAAGCCGCGAACGCGAACGTCAACTCGTAATAATATGATATTGTGTCACATCCGCGAGACACTCATATCGCACGATTGAAGGTCCGTGGGACCTACATTAATATTTGCTTTAGCGTTTACAAATACAACTATAATATTATTGACAATCCATATAGGTGATACCGCTCAAGCGTTAAAAGTATATTCACGCCCGTATACCCAGGTAGGCAGAGGCAGAGAACCAGTGCACCCACGATTAGCCGAAGATATTCGTCCCACAATGTTATAGGTGGGAAGTCTATTGCCAAACGGGCACTTCCAATTCCAGGCAACGTTGTTTTATCAGACTGAACAAATAGATTTTTTTGAATTGCCTGACCTATATAAGCTCAAATGTTAATATTTATTTATGCAACTTACAGCTCTTTAAAGCCATTGAAGGCAGGCAGATATGTCTATTAATTGATTTCATAATTAGATTAGATAATTTCCAACAAACCCCGTGTTGAAGCACGCCCCTTTTAAAAAATAGTTTTTCTTCCATTGTGACTATTTCGTGGTAGAGGTTTACAACGTCTCATCCACAGACCACATAAATACTAATACACAAAGTCAAATGTTTGTAGATATACTAGCCAACCCGGCAAACGTTGTTTTGCCATACAAATTATTCCCAGGAATATTTAAAAAAAATTAATGGTAGAAGGGAATTTTGGGTTATGTGTATTTTTTAATGTCAAAACACAATTTGAATCAAAATCATACAGATAGTTAGTGTTCCCAATGTACCTACTATGGGGCAAGGAACTTTGTAAAGAAAAAAAGCGTATCAGCATTCCTGTTCTCACGAATAGCCACTTGACCTGCATTCTCAAATTCGAAAAATGGTCAAATTTTCTCAGACCACAAAAAACCCTATATTCTGTAAGCACTTAAGATTATTCAGGCGTATCCAAGTAATGTCAGGATAGTAAACATCGGAATAATTTAACAAAGGAAGATTCTGTAATAGTTAATATTTCAAGGGTTCGTTATTTCAACAGCTATCTCTCTTCTCCGAGTGCGTAATCGATATGCATGTCGTGTAATTATTCACTTTAGTTGGATACGACAATACTTATTAATCCTGTCTGCTCCTCTGCCAACTTCTATAATAATACTACACCAGTCCCGTGGTCACTGACCTCGCAATTGCAAAACACCCGCCTGCCAATAAAGATCAATTATACTTAACTCTAAATACACGCGATTTCACTGAACTGAACACTACACACGATTATAGGGATTTACCAAGCAACAAAATGTGTCGATATAAAAAAAACATCACGTCGGTTATTGCAGCATAAGAGAGAGAGAGAAAAATGACACTCCGAACTTTACAATTTGCCTATTTGTAAATATCATTAGTAAATGGCTCTGCCCTTGTACTTTCTATTTACACAGTATCGATACAGTAGCAAATACTGTGTAGTAATGTCGATATAATACTAAATTTATCTCTGTGTAGAGCTCGGCAATTTTTAGATTTATCGTCACAGTCATATTGAACGGAAAATGTCAATTTCCCTGTAAGCTATTAATAGAATTACGCCGATATCGAACTTATATAAATACTAAGTTGTTACATAAACATTTTGTGTTGGGATTATCTCCAAAATTTTTGATTGTATCAATTAAATTTACCATAACTATTAAGTGCAATCCCAATACGTAACTAAACTAAAGGTATATCTTATTTTGCACGTCTTAAAAATCCAACGGTATTACAATCTATGACTCGTGTGCATTTGACCCATGATAGAAAGTTACGTTTTGAATAATGATTTTTTAAAAATCACCGACAACTAATACTAATTTAAATATGATTCCGATCATTTGTACACAATTGAAAAACTATCGATAAATCATCTTTAACATCCTTACTTATTCAGTTACTCGTAAATAATATAATTGAACGTGTAACACTCTATTGCAATGGTGAATTGGAATTAATTGACCATTCTAAAAATAGCTTGTGAGGGACTAATAAATTACACCTCGTCTCAATAGAATCTCATGAAAAGATAACCCAAATTAACAACCAAAAGTTCTTGTTTGTTGCATAAATAATATTGAAGCAATGTTATGTAAATAATTCCATTATATTAATTTATAAACCGTGTAATTTGTGCATATTAAGGTGTGTTCAGAATAGAATTTCACCTAGTGCCATCGACAGAATGACCTTTATAATTGAATGTATTCTTGTATTAAGGACGTGTTTTTAATTTATCAGTAATTTGTCGTAAACAGAATATATGCAATCAATAAGGAAGCACCTGAAACAAATGATTTTATTTTTAAGATTTTAATAATCAACAATGTAGTAAATTAAAATGTGTGTGAAAATACCTGTCCACAGACTCCGGTTTATTTTAACATGATAAAATTTCGAAAAATTTAATAACTACATTTATTATAATTTAATGGTAATCTCTAACTAAGTTGATTTAATTACAATTTTTAGAATTTAAAAGAAAGGTACCTATATGTACAATATGTCATATTAATCAGATACACTCTTGTAAGCTCCTCTTTAAAATTCTTAAAATACTGCCTTTACATTTTCAATGTGTATTTGTAAAATACATCAACATTCGTTTAAAACTCATGTTTTAGAAACAATGAGAAACTGCATGTGCCTAACCAAAGACTGAATATTGTATGACAATAATTAATCAAATCACAAAAATAAAAATTTACGTGAGCCATGGTTTTAGTTTTGTGTGGTAAGTGTACAAAAAGACATAGAACTTTTAGTTCTGGCTTCAAATTTCAAAATTGAGAATGGCACTGCATAACATCTCAGTTTATTTGTTTTTATATCATACCAAGAGATACTTATATACCAAGACCCAGGCGAGACTATGCAGAACTCTAGCACCTAGTAAATTATTCTGATCTTTTCTTATTGCAGAACATAGCAAAAATCAACGTAGCAGAGATGTAAAATCGCAGGCAACACGTTAAAGGCAAATCGAACCTCTAAGCCGGAACACGACTGCAATAATCACTGCCTATATAATCTCAGAAATAAATGTAATTTTGCATGGAATCGCCTGTGTCTCTATGATTATATTATCACGTGAAACCTTAGGCAATAACGAGAGTAGTTATGCGTTCATGAGAATGCATGCGGCTTTACGCATAACATATATATGTTTTTGCCGCAAACAAGTCAAGTAATTGATACTTCGTACGCCGTAGTGGTTACAATGGTATCCAATTTACTCCAATGGAATGTTGAGGTCTTGTAGCTCAGTGGGTTAAGTGTTAAACAATGGCGTGCTTAATACGTAACTTTACTATATGCTAGCAAGGTGTAATGTTCCCTTTCCCAAATACGGATTGCAGATAATGGCTTAGTCTTTCAAATCTTGTATGTCTATTTAGGGGCTGTAGTTTGTGAAGTCTAAGGCTCTGCAATGCACTTTCTCTCAAATAGAGCTTTAGAAAATTACTGTAACATCATTACATAGTATAAAACAAAGTCGCTTTCTCTGTCTCTAACTCCCTTTGTACGCTTATATCTTTAAAACTACGCAACGGATTTTGATGCGGTTTTTTTTATAGATAGAGTGATTCAAGAGGAAAGTTTATATGTATATATTGTACCCGTGCGAAGCCGGGGCGGGTCGCTAGTACTGTATATTCATGAGATTTAGCTATTTAAATTCGAATAAGAATGTAAATAGATTAAGTTTACAGTAAGTTCTACGCTGGGCAAAGAGTGCCAATTTGCATTAACCTACATTTTAAATTTATATTTTCTTTGATTAAAACTGTAGGTTTTGAAACACGCAATAAACCAGTTGATTATTTAAGGGAAAGTCTTAGTTTAAGAATACTAAAACAAGATCTTTGTTAGCCGGCACTGTAGTGTAGTTAAACGTAAACTATGTGTAATTTACGTCGTAAGTACGTACGTACGTAAGTAGTTGAGTGATGTAAGAACAAAAATACGTGGACAGACAAAAATTCCAAAATAATTATTTCTGTTTTATTATTTTTACAAAGATTTGACATTCTTCTCATTTTGTTTTTCTCCTTGTTAAATATAAAAGCCTACCAGTTTCACTAATTCAAACACGACGAGAAATAAATTTACATATTAATATTAATCTATATTAATATTATAAATTCGAAAGTTTGGATGTTTGGATGTATGGATGGATGGATGTTTGTTCCTCAATCACGCAAAAATTACCAAACGGATTTAGATGAAAATTCGCCCACAGGACAATCGGTAGTATTTAAAAATACGAGTAAGTAAGTAAATAATATTTATATCGCTCTGATCTTGCTTTGCAAATACTGCAAGTGTTTTCGAAACAAATTGACGGTACGATATAATAATAAAGATTTTAACATTAGCGATTGTTACTCACTTTATGTAAACACTTGACAATTATCACGAGACTTTTTGTAGTGGCGTTTCATGGTGCGGCTACATTATCGCCCTATCACGAAGTTTCACGTTGTCGCAATGTGTGTCGCCAACGACTTCACTGAATCGCGAAACTTCGGGCTTTTGAAAGTTTTCTACTGCGACTTAGTTTAACTTACTTTACATCGGTGCATATCGCGAGTCGAAGTGAGATAGACTATTGTCGACAAAGTACCTATAGTTCAAGTTTGGTCGCGAAAACGCACCACAAACCTTTGGACGATAATGTGGCCCTGACATCAGTCTCATTGCGTACGATCGGGACTACGGCTATTGCAACAGGGTACCTACTACATACACACTGACAAGAAGAATTGATAAAATGATAACGTTGTTGTATATTTATTTCTTTATTTGAACTAAAAGTCCATAGCTGAACACCAATATTTGGTACATTATTAAAATGTTTCCATTACAGAGGCCAATTATTAAGGATATTCGTTTTGTACACTGTTACTATAAGCATTTTACCATCATTGACGGGTAGCTAATAAGTCTATGAATACACTATATACCTAGAACTAGTAAAGATATTTAAATAAAACCAAAAAATAACAACATAATGCAATTCTGTTAGTGTACGCACGTTTGTGTGTACCACCTACTCTACTCTACCACCTAGTACCATTAGTCTCCTGTTAAGACATGCCTGGCAGAACGGCAGTTGGTCTATTCTTCAAAGGAGCCCGGACCAACACGGGGTAAATCGGGGTAAGTCATATAAAACATAATAACTATAATTTCTAGCGACATGCTGGTAAACAAACTTTACAATGATTAAAGCAGGGTTTACATGAAGCTAACTACCTAACAACAAATTATCCTAACAACGACCGCAATATCAGCTATGAATATAAAATTACGAGTAATAAACTAGACATCAGCCGGCCATGATCTTATGAACTTCAATAAACCCTGGATCCGAAAACAAGACAAATATTCGCTAATTACTTCATACTTTTTATTGCATTCCACTTCCAATTAAAACCATGCAATCAATTCATAAACCAACGAGTAAGCCGTTGCAATGGGACATAAAAAGTTTTATCGGGCCACATATTTAGCTTACGGAACAAAATTAAAAAATATAGAAGATACTAGTGATCACTAGTGTTAATTAAAATTCAATAGAAATTATTCAATTTCAATAAAAAAATTGTAAATTTCAGCTTTCTGAACTTTTACAAACTTTAAGATTGTCCTACTTGTACAATTAATTATCCCTAAAAGGGACTCTGTTGTTTTCACTTGACATATTAGTAGGTATATAAATTAATTTAACCTTCTTGTCTGTATTTTTATAGTCCATTGTGAATACTTTTATAGTTCAAATAATTAATTTTATAGTTACCCGTACTTTTATAGTTAGCCCATACTTTTATAGTTTATTTTATAGTCCATAATCACTTATTTATTTTTGATAAATAGAAGTATGGAAGGCTCGTCATCTGATCTATGATTTTTTTTTGAAATTATTTTTTGATTCTTTTTGATTTTGATGTGATTATTGATTTATTTTGAATAAACATATCCTAAAAGTTGCTTTGCCATCCATGTGGCGAAACAACAATGCGACATACATAACTTTACCCACCAAACCGGAAATGACTATGACAAACTTTTGACGCTATTGCAGCATGAATCACTAAACCCGGGCGAGACGTTACTGAAATATTTACAAAGAGCGTTTTTAACTTCCCGCTACGTTAGTAGTAGTATAAAGGAAGTTACTGATTTTGCCCAGATTTTCGAAAATCGAGTTTTCACCGATCTCCACGTTTCGAGGTCCTAGGAACCTTTTCCGACTATTTTCACGATGACGCCACTATGTCTGTACGTATGTACGTGTGTGTACATTTGTGTGTGTATGTAAACATCTCATAACTTTTGAACGAATTGACCTATCAAAAATCGGAAAAACAGAAAATATGAACCGATTCGGCCGGAGATTATGAGAGATTTTGAAAAACCTCAAAATTTTTTTTTAAAAAACAATGTTTTTTTTAAATAACTTAATTATTTGAAAAAACAAACACAAAACAACATAAATAACTAAATTAATGCACCAATTGAGTACAAAATGTAATCAGCTCTTTTACTTAAAAATTGCATCCAATGCACAAATTGCATCAAAATCGGTTTATCCGTTCGGCAGAGTTACCTTTGACGAAAAATTTTTAAAAAAGTGTTTTTTCGACATACGCAGTTATGTATATGATTTTCCGATCAATAATTTTTTGACTTTTTATAATATTTTATTTCGTACTTAAAAAATGCGTTAAATGCCGTTTTAAAATTTAAAGTCAAATCAAGTTTTCAAAGGCATTTTAAATATTAAAATTATGTTATTTACCGCAAAATTATTTCATAGTTTTCAAATAACTTTCGGTTTCAAATATGTAACTTAATAACTTAAAAACTGCATCAAATACTGTAAGTTGGATCAAAATCTGTTGATTCGTGCGGGATTCGAAATTTTTTGAAAAAAGTTGTTTCGACATTTTTCAACCAATACATTTTTTAGCTAATAAAACATTTTAAACGTTAAAAAAACTGCGTTAAATGCCATTTGAAAATTCTAAATGTGTATCTTTTAATAATTGAAATGCTGTAATTTTTACAAACATTAGATTTTTGATTTTTGAATTGTTAGAGTTGTATTTGAGTTTTTTGTGATGACCACAGATAGTGTTTCTGGGTCCGGAAGCTTATAAAACACAATTCGCTTTTTACATAATATTATGTATGTATGCATGTAAAAAGCGAAAAGTGTATTATAAGCTTCCGGACCCAGTAACAAGATCTCTATTCATCGCACAAATGTGTCTCTGTGGGGAATTGAATTCAAAGCACATCAATTGTGTTGTAGATATACTGACTATTCAATGAAGTCAATTAAGAAGTTACAATCAGTGTAGTTATAATATTTATACAGCTTTTGTCGATATTGACTTTGACATAATTGTTTCGCATCGATAATGTCACGCTTAAGAATAAAATACTAAATTATGTGAACTTTAAGAATTAAACTGCCAATTTAGTTAATAATATGCTATAAGTTGAGTGAAAATTATATGGTGCAGTTGACTTAATCTTTTATGCAAATATTTAATGTGTTGTAATAATATTTATACAAATGTGTCGATAAGAATGAAGTCGTTTTATTTTAAAAATAAAATAAAATTTCTTTACAATAATCTACACTAATTTATTTAAAATGACAATTAGCTCACCTCTCGTTCCCACAACTGTGATTTCTGTAAACCAGAATCAACAGCGGCGACCTGATAACCACTGAGATGTGAGCTCAGGATACCCTGGAGAAAAGCTATACTGTATTGGACCCCGCAATGATGTTAATCAGAAGTATATTTATAGGAAGAGTAGGAAAATACATCAAGCTTCCGTCCATTTTTGGCAGGAGATAGCAAAAGGGTAAAAGCATTAAAAATGTTTTGAAATGAGGCTTTTACAATAAGGTTAAGTCTAATTGATATAACACTATGGTAGTTCAGAGATTGAGTACCATAGCTGGGTATTAACTCGTTAATCCGTTAACCATTAATTAACGAAGTTAAAATTTCGAGTTACGGATTAATTATTAAGTTAACTTTAAAACATGTTAACATACTCGTCAACTTCCGTTTTTACTCTCATACTCGTCAAAATTGCCTCAAGTTCGTCAAATCGTTAAACCAGAACCTACTATTTACCAAGCACCACGCCGCATCGCGAAAAACATGCATTCAAACACGCAGCATTCCTCGGGGAATTGACATCCATAAATCTGTTTATTAAATACTAGCGACCTGCCCTGGCTTCACACGGATTATAATATACATCTATCATACATATAAACCTTCCTCTTGAATCACTTTATCTATTAAAAAAAAATCCGCATCAAAATCCGAAGGCGCTTTGTTTTTTACTATGTAGAGAAAAGAAAAATAACGGACTCGTTACCTCACGTTAAATTGCCTCAAATTGTAAAACCAGAACCTACTATTTACCAAGCACTGCGCCGCACCGCAAAAAACATGCATTCAACGATGCAGCATTCTGCTATACTTTCAAGAGCTGCAATTTAACGTCTTTTTTCCACGGGCAAATATATATTAAAGCCGAAACGAACCTTACTTTTAGACGAGGACTTCAAAATATTAATGCTCATGAAGGGCAATATCCACATTATGCTAGAAGACTAAATTATACACTCCAATTATACACGTCTTTTTTTTTGTTTCTAACCTGTTAACTTCCAGAACCCAAAAACAGTTTTTATAGTAACCCAAGGATATAATAAAATTCAATTTTTATCACGTGTTTTATGTAATGTTTTTAGTGTTTTTTTAGTTAACGTTAGTCGTTTAGTTAACGTTAATCGTTAATCCGTTAGACGTTAACTTGCGTTAAATCTTCGGAAATGTAACCATTAACGTTCAACGAAGTTAACTTTTTTAGTAACGGGCTAGCGATTAATGAAGTTAATTATATATAGGTAGACTTATGCACGTTTCATTGACATCCCGTCCACACGGATAGCAACGGACCATTAACATCTTTGGTGTCTATAGGCGATGGTTTCTCTTTCCATCAGGAGAGCCATCTGCTATCTAATGATTTAAAAAAAGAGGTCCCGGGTTCGATTCCCTGGTCGGGCAATTAAAAAAAATGTTTGAGAAAAAAGATTGGAAAGTGTTCGATTGCGATGGCGATAGGCTTCCCACCTATCACATTGTGGGACCGAGTATCTTCGGCTAAATGTGGGTGCACTGGTTGTACCTCTCTGCCTACCTCTTCGGGGATACAGGCGTGATGATATTGTCTAATAGGATCTATAATATAGTTATCACGTTTAATTATTGTAACATTAAACCTAATAATTGTAGCATACAATGCAATAAATTATTGTGTATTAATTTGAGTTCTAACATTCTTATACAGTCGGCAATGCAAATTATTCAATTAGATAAACCTCCGCAGCTCCGGTTTGTTTGCCTACTTTACTTTAAAAAAAAAACAAATTAAAGCAATGTTAGAGGAAGTGAAATAAAATAATTGGAAACACATGTTATGTTACATTATATCATATTTTTTTGCGATGTATCATAAACATATATTAAACATAAAGTTTAAAAATTGAAAGTACAGTTTGAGAAAGCGGCCATAATGCCACAGATGTAAATATTCATATTCTGTTATATAACAGCCATTTGAGATGGAAAAAAACATCACTTTAGGCCAAATTTTTTATTGTTCATTGTTAATTAGAGATCAAATCACGCGATGTAGTTTTTTCGCGCCAAGCATGTTTCGTCTGAGACACGCACAAACTGTTAAGTTTTTGTCACAGATAATATCGCAAACATACAAAGGATAAATTGTTTGTTCAGTTAGTGATTTAAAAAACATATAGAGTGACTTTCAAGAGAAGAGCACATAATATGGACAGTAGATGTAAAAAAGTCCGTCTTAATAGGTCAAAATAAAAAAAAATACCGTCTCATAGCATAGTATATTAGCCGGTAGACTTACGCATAATATGGCATTGCCATCACGCCGCATGGATAGCGACGCACCATACACATCTTTGGTGTCTATAGGCGAGGGCCATTAACAAAGCCATCTGCTTTTTTTATATATAATCACTTTATCTCTGCTACAGCAAAGTATGTAAGTTTTCACGTAGTAGCTGGAAAGGGAATCGACCACATTGTATGGACTGCTCGGCTCCATGTGACCATTAACTCATTTATTGACTGGTATTTCATATACTTGATATACAGACAAAATTATTTATAATAAAAAAATAGCAGGAAAATGATAAAAATATTTCATACTAAGCATGGTAAAAGTTAAAACATTGACGACATTTGACGTTAATTACTATGGTTTTATTGTTTAATTAAGTTAAAATTCCAGTTCTTAAAATAGCACCATCATTTTTTGTAAATTAAATAAAGATTTTTGGTAAGAATAGTTTTTAAAAAAACACATGGTCATTCAAAGCATGTGGTGGACAATACCCTTTAAAAATCATAAATCCGATCTCGTGAAATGCAGGCGAGGAGTATTTTAAGTAAAATAATGCGCAATATCGTATACACGTCGTTGTTTTACTTTCTAGGGAGTTATAGTGTTCTAAATGTAATATTAAACTATATTTCACATTTACAAAATTATTCTTTTATTTTAAATTTTCCTGTTTTCAAGTAGTGTACGTCCGCAGTGACATTCACACGACACATTACGTATTTTACAAATACAATAATTATTTTTATAGAAATCGTCACGTATACACCTGACACATTACGTACTTTACAAATACAATAATTATAAGATAATATTTATCGATTAAAACACTTGTACCTACTGTTTCACACTAAGTCTTAGTGTGAAACAGTACAAGTGTTTTAATCGATAAATATTATCTTAAAATGGAGTTTCAGCAAATGCCGACGATCAAAAGCGTAGAATATACAATAATTATTTTTATAGAAATCATCACGTATACCTAGTAAATAAACTTTCTGGTTGTGTATTTACTCTCGTGCGGTAGTACGCTCGTGTGGTATTTTTCCAAGAGATATTCGCTCGCTCAACGATAATGATAACGTGTAGAAAGCATCACTAACATTCTTGAATAAGAAGTTTAAATTTTGAAGTCCCCACTATGAATTTTTTAACTTCTCGCTACGTTAGTACTAGTATAAGGAAGTTACTGATTTTGCCCCGATTTTCGAAAATCGAGTTTTCACCGGATGTCGACGTTTTGAGGTCCTAGGAACCTATTCCGACTATTTTCACGATGACGCCACTATGTCTTTATGTATGTATGTGTGTGTGTATGTAAACATCTCATAACTTTTGAACGGCTTGACCTATCGAAACGCGGTTGATGGCAATCGATTGAGTTCCGCCAAAC